>PVLC010035824.1:0-16113 GCA_004027655.1 Graphiurus murinus | reverse complement strand
CCGGTCTCAGCCTCCCGAATGCTGGGATTACAAGCGTGCACCACCACGCCCGGCTCCTATTTTTATTCTTTATTTTATTTTTTTGTGGTACTGGGGATTGAACTCAGGGGCATTCTACCTCTGAGCTATACCCCCAGCCCTATTTTTTATTCTTTATTTTGAAACCGAGTCTCACTAAGTTGCGGAGTGCCTCACTAGGTAGCTGAGGCTGGCCGTGAACCCGGATCCTCCGGTCTCAGCCTCCCAAATGCTGGGATTACAAGCGTGCGCCACCACACCCGGCTTTTATTCTTAATTTTGAAACAGGGTCTCACTAAGTTGCAGAGAGCCTCACTAAGTAGCTGAGGCTGGCTGAGAACCCGGATCCTCCTGTCTCAGCCTCGCAAGTACTGGGATTACAAGCATGTGCCACCACACCCAGCTTGCTGGGCTCTTTGATTGAAGAGTTTCTGGTGTCCTGGAGAAAGGCAGCCACTGACTGTGTGGAGTTGTTGACCACACTACACGGTTCTGAGAGAGCCAATTTTTTTTTTGGTGTGGTGGTCATGGGGATTGAACTCAGGGGTGTTCTACCTCTGAGCCATAACCCCAGCCCTTTAAACACTTTTAATTAATTAATTAATTAATTAGTTTATTTATTTAATTTATTTTTGGTACTGGGGATTGAACTCAGGATGCATTCTACCTCCAAACTACACCTGCAGCCCCTTTTATGTTTTTGTTTTGAAACAGGGTTTCGATAGGTTGCTGGGACTCTTGCTAAGTTGCTGAAGTGGGCCTCAAACCTGTGGTCCTCCTGTGTCAGCCTCTCAAGTACTGGGATTACAGATGTGTTCCACTTCACCGGGTGAGAACCATTTTTTGATGTTCTTATGATCACAAAGACCCAGGGTTGACAGATGTGGGTAGAAAATCAGGCTTTACGTCCCGTGTGGATCTGGTTTATTCTTGTCTATCCAGTGGGGTAATTGTAGGCCCCACAGGGTGCTGTGTGGGCTAGGTGATCTCGGGAGATGTTTAATCATGCTTTTTTGTTCTTCTCCCAACAGCTCTCCTCAGTAAGTTGAATTTAATGACAGGCCCCTCACCTTGCCTCTTCCCTCTGTCCTGTTGCTAGGGTCTGACACCAAAATGGAGAAAAGAGAACTGGAATCAGAGGAAACCCAGCCATTCAGCTCTTTCCTTTCTTGTGTCTTTACCTGCAAGTCACTAAAGCGACTCCTGCTTACTTCTTCATTCATAGGCAGCTCCATAGAAAGTTCGAGAGAGCTCCTTTGATGAAAGTAGCTACTCCTTCTGGCTGAGTTACCATGAATATGGCTTGAGTGTCTTTGTCACAGATGGAAGTTCCTTCTCGGAGCCCCAGGGAGCCGTGCACACATGGGCCCTTGGCACTGGGGTCTGGTGAGTGGAGGCCAGCGGATTTCCTCCAGTGCCAGACAGGCCAAGTGCAGACCCCAGTAGCACCTGCAGCTCCGGCTTACCTGCCTTCCAACTCAGTCTTCTCTCTCTCAGGCGGTTTTCTACAGTTTTGCTGAGCCTGTCACCTTGATTCCGACCAGACCGTGGAGAAATCTGGAAATAGGGAAGACACCCTCCTTGCCAGGCAGTGTTTCTTGCAGAGGAGAGTTTTTGTCAATTCTAATATAACAAGAGGATGTATTCTGAATACCACTCTGCAGGTTTGCAGATCTGAAGCTCTGGGGATAGAGCAAGTCATTGTGTGTGTGTGTGTGTGTGTGTGTGTGTGTGTGTGTGTGTGTGTTAGTTACTGGGGATTGAACCCAGAGGCATTCTACCTCCAAGCTACACTCCCAGCCCGATTTTATTTCTTATTTGGAAATAGGGTCTCACTAGGTTGATGAGAGTCTCACTACTTGTTGAGGCTGTCCTTGAACCTGCGATCCTCCTATCTTGGACTCCCAAGTACTGAGATTACAGGCATGAACCACCATGCCCGGCTAGAGCAAGTTATTTATTTATTTATTTATTTATTTTTTTTGCGGTACTGGGGATTGAACTCAGGGGATTCTACCTCCGAGCTACGCCCCCAGCCCTATTTTTTTATTCTTTATTTTGAAACCGAGTCTCACTAAGTTGCGGAGTGCCTCACTAGGTAGCTGAGGCTGGCCGTGAACCCGGATCCTCCGGTCTCAGCCTCCCGAATGCTGGGATTACAAGCGTGCGCCACCACGCCCGGCTTAGAGCAAGTTATTTTGATAAGCAGAATTATATCTGAATATGCCAGGTGCAGTGGTACACACCTGTTATCCCAGTACTTGGGGGGTGGAGATAGGATGAGGGCAGATTTAAGGACAGCCTCAGCAACTTAACGAGGTCCCTCAGCAATTTAGTGAGACCTTGTTTCAATATAAGAAATAAAAATAGGGCTGGTGTGTAGCTCAGAGGTAGAATGCTCCTGGGTTCAGTCTCTAGTACCACACACACACCAAAAAAAGAAAGAAAAGAAAAAAAAGAAAAGAAAAGAAATTTGAATTCAGGTACACAGCTAGTCATCGCCATTGCTTAATAAAAACAGTGGGTGGCTGGCTCAGGGCCGCACCCTTCTGTGGAGGGAAGGCTCAGCACCTTCCTCCTCGTCCCATGGTGGGGAACTGGAGTGTCACTTGTTCTCCCCCACACCAAGTGGTATGGCAATGGGGCTGAGGATCAGATGGGTGAAGTGCTGGAAGGAGAGGAGCAAGAGCGTGGGAGAAGTAAAAGATACAGAAGTGGGCCAGGCACGCTGGTGCAAACCTGTAATCCCAGTACTTAGGAGGCTGAGCAGATTTGAGGCCAGCCTCACCAACGTAGTAAGATCCTGTTTCCAAACAAAAAATAAAAATAGAGCTGGGGGTGTACCTCAGAGGTAGGATGCCTCTGGGTTCAATCCCCAGTACCAAAAGAAAAAAAAAAAAAGAGAAAGAGAAGGAGGAGAAGGGAAAGGGAAAGAGGAGAAGGAGAGACTATTATTATTTATTGTTATTACTATTATTATTGTTGTTGTTGTTGTTTTTGTGGTACTGGGGATTGAACTCAGGGGCATTCTACCTCTGAGCTACACCCCCAGCCCTATTTGTTATTCTTTATTTTGAAACAGGCTGTCACTAAGTTGTGGAGGGCCTCACTAAGTAGCTGAGGCTGGCCAGGAACCCGGATCCTCCAGTTTCAACCTCCCAATTACTGGGATTACAGGTGTGCGCCACTACGCCTGGCTGTATTTATTATTATTAATTAAGGCCAGGTGAAAGGACTGGCCTTGGGGCTGGGACATCACTGCAGTCTGGCCTCCAGCCCAGTTAGTGCCCTGGTGGGAAGAGGTCACTGGGCTCTCTTGGTGCTGCTGGGTATGGAACCCAGGGCCTCTGCCTGCTAGGCATTCTCTCAAAACTCCTCCCAACCCCTGAGTTTGTGAAGCTGGATAGAGGCCCCCAAGACTTTGTGGAGCCTGTTTCTTGTCCCCACACTCCAGGAGGATATGCTTGGCAAAACCCTAGATGGATTTCTGGCTGAATCAAGTGCCTGAAGCTGTGCCGTGGACAGCCAGGTGGCAGGACTTCTGGCCACACTCATCAGCCCATTCAGGCATTGGAGGTGCCAGTGGCTCTGTCATTACTGAAGCTTCTAATTTAGGAATTTGGATCATAAATTGCTTGACAAGGCTTTTCCTCTCCCTCCCCTCCCTCTCTCCCATCTCCCCTTCTTCTCTCCTCCCCCTCCTCCTTTTCTCCCCCCTCCTGTTCTATTTCTAATTCTTTTCCTCCTCTAGCTGTGCTAGGGACCTGGAGCCTCATGCATGCAAAGCACACACTCTACTACTGAGTTGCACCCCCAACCCTATTCCTGATTTTTTTTTTTTTTTTTTTTTTTTGGTACTGTGGTTTGGACCCAGGAGCATTCTACCTCTGAACTATAACCCCAGCCCTTTAAAAAAAATTTTTTTGTGGTGCTGGAACCCAGTAATATTTTATATAATTTTTTTGTGGTACTAGAACCTAGTAGCGTTCTACTTCTGAGCTATACCCCTAGGCCTATTTTATTTTTTTGTTATGAAACAGGGTCTCACTAAGTTGCTGAGAACCTCACCAAGTTGCTAAGGCTAGCCTCAAATCTTCGATCCTGTCTCAGCCTCCCAAGTACTGGGATGCACCACCATGCCGAGCTTTCAAGTGTGTGTGTGTTTGGTACTGGGGATTGAACTGAAGGACATTCCACCTCTGAGCTGCACTAAGAACTGAGAGTCATTCTACTTGTGAGCTATACCCTCAGCCCCCTCCCCCCCCCTTTTTTTTTGAAACATGGTCTTGCTAGGTTGCTGAGAGTCTACCTACATTACTGAAGCTGTCTTCAAACCTGTGATCCTCCTGTCTCAGTCTCCCAAGTACTGAGATTGCAGATGTGTGCCATCAGGCCTGGCTTCTTTGTTTTAATAAAATAAAGTTATTTGCTTTACTGTCTTCTATGTTTGTAAGTAGAAGTAAACTTTTTTTTTTTGCGGTACTGGGGATGGAACCTGGGGGCATTCTACCTTTGAGATACAGCCCCAGCCCTGTTTTTTTATTCTTTATTTTTGAAACAGGGTCTCATTAAGTTGCAGAGGGCCTCACTAAGCAGCTGAGGCTGGCTGTGAACCTGGATCCTCCAGTCCCAGCCTCCCAAATGCTGGAATTACAAGCGTGTGCCACCATATCTGCAGTAGAAGTAAACTTAGACAAACAAAAGGACAGTTGATTTTATGAGAGCAATTTGTTAAGGACTATTCGAGAAAAGTTATGGCCTTCAGACTTAGAAAGGACTGCTGATAGTTTTACATTAAAAATATCTCTCAGTGGGGTATGGTGTAATCACAGTACTTGGGAGGCTGAGACCGGAAGGTCACAGGTTTGAGTACAGCCTCAGCAACTATGGAGACCCTCAGTAGCTTAGCAAGATTCTGTTTCAAAATAAAAAATGAGGTTGGATGTGTGGCTCGGAGGTAGAATGCCCCTAAATTCAATGCCATCACCACCACCACTACCACTACCACCACAACCACACACACACACACACACACACACACACACACACACACACACACACACACCTGCCATATAGATTAGGATTTGGAGATAATTTGTGAAAAGTTTTGATTGGGCAGTACTACGGGAATACCAGGACTAAACATTTTCATTGTATTCATCATTGAAAACAATGATTTCTTTTTTCCTATTGACATGTTCCCCAAACTCTTACTGCTCCCTTGATTTCTCTTTTTTTCAAGTGTAGTGGTTGTGCCTAGTTGTTCAGGCCAGTGTCTGCGGGCCTGGGCCATGGCCTGGGCGTACTGCTGCTCTAGTGTTTGGTGCTCTGGGATGAGGAGAGGAGGCAGCAGGCGGTCTCCTGCTTGGCCTAGAGTCTATTCAGCTATCATCGGTTTTATTTTTCGCTTTTATTATTAGTCATGGTTGCCTCTTTGAACTAGCTACTTCTTGGGGAATGTTTCTCCAAGTCGTATTTTTTTTTTTTTTTTGCGGTACTGGGGATTAAACCCAGGGGCATCCTACCTCTGAGCTATACCCCCAGCCCTATTTTTTATTCTTTATGTTGAAACAGGGTCTCACTAAGTTGCAGAGGGCCTCACTAAGTAGCTGAGGCTGGCCTAGAAACTGGATCCTCCAGTCTCAGCCTCCCAGATGCTGGGATTACAATCGTGCGCCACCACACTGGACACTCCAACTCTTATTTTGAATATAATGCTTGGTGTTTTCATCTAAACACAATTCAAAGAGTACAGATGTTAAAAGCAGAGCTCCAGCTGACTCACCCTGGCCCCAAGCACATTAAGACTGTCCAGGACAGCACAGAGTAGCAGGAACTACAGAAATACTGCTTGGGATGCGTCGTCTTTCCCTCTCTTCCCCGCACACCCATGAACAGAGCCTTGCCAACCACTGCAGCCAAATCCACCCAAGCCTGACTCTGGCTCACCCACAGCCCACCCTCCATGCGCATTTTCCTTGATTGGTTCTCAGATATTGTATGCTGTGTTTCTCTTTTTCTTCTTTGCCCTTAAATTTATTCATACAATTAGATCTCAATCAATTAATCCCTCCCCTCCCCTCCCCTCCCCTCCCTCCCTCCCTCCCTCCCTCCCTTCCTTCCTTCTTTCTCTGCAGACTGAACCCAGGGGTGTTATACTTTGGAGCTACACCTCCACTCCTTTTTATTTTGAAACAGGGTCTCACTAAGTTGCTGAGGCTCTCACTAAATTGTGGAGGCTGGCCTTGAACCTTCAGTCGTCCTGTCTTAGCCTCCCAAGTACTGGGATTACAAATGTGCACACTGTGCCCAGCTTAGGTCTCTCTAAAGGAGACTTTCCAATGGGCCGTGAGTGTGTGTACGTGTGTGTTTATGCACACTTTGAGGAGGCCCCGAAGGCAGCCCGCAGCCTGCAAGTCAGTAACAAGGTAGACATCCTGTCTCAGGTTTTAGACGTTGTTAGGCCAAAGCTTTTATTGGAGGTCAAGGCAGCTAATAAAGTGGGATGTGCCATTAAAAGGGCATTCAGCAGAAAAGATGGTGAACTGACAGGGCCTCAAGAGGGGCGGAGGAAGCAGTGGCAGCTGCAAGTCTGTGGACCGCTTTATGAGCTTCTTCTGTAGCCAGGGTGGTAAATGCAACACAAAGGCTGGTTTTAATTTCCCTCCTATGGCTCCGACTTCCTGTGTGAGGTAGCTGCTTGTGGGAAGGAAGCGGCTGGGGCCTGGGCTTTTAGTGGGGGTGGTTTGTACTAATTCATCTTATTTCTACAGAGTGCTTTTGGTTTATAGTGATTCTCAATAATGCCTCTTTATGGTGGTCATGAGGAGATAACAGAATGATGAAGAGCTTTGCCTGGGGTTGCCCAGAAAAACTCAGGCTGGGAACCTCGATGGTGGGGTTTTTGTTTACTTTTTGTGGTACTAGGGATTGAACCCAGGGACATTCTACCTCTGAGCTACAACCCAGACCCTATTTTATTTTGAAGCAGGGTCTCACTAAGTTGTGGAGGGTCTCACTGAATTGCTGAGGTTGTCCTCAAACCTGTGATCCTCCTGTCTCAGCCTCCCAAGTACTGGGATTACAAGGGTATGCTACCACACTTGGCTCTATGGTGGTTTTGATAGAATTTACTTATGCAAGGGAGGCTGAGGCAGGAAGATTGCAAATTGGAGGCCAGTATGGGCAACTTAGAGAGACTCTGTCTCAAAATAAAATAGTGCTAGAGGTATAGCTCAGTGATAGAGTACTCCTGTTCTCAATCTCCAGTACCAAAAATAAGATAGGACTGGGGGTATAGCTCAGTGGTATGTGCCCTTATATGGGTTCAATCCCTAGTGCCATATACACAATATATAGTCCCCGTATACTGAGTTCATTCCCCAGTGCCACACACACAAAAGTGCTGTATTCATACAGTGGAATATTATTCAACCCCAAAAGGAAAGATATTCTACCACATGCTATACATGAGTGAACCTGGAGGACATTATACTAAGTGAATTAAACTAGTCATAAGTGGACAAATAGAGCCATGGTGGTGCATGCCTGTAGTCACAGCTACTCGGGAGCCTGAGGTAGGACAATCACAACTTCGAGGCCAGCCTTGGCAACTTAGCAAGACTTCATTTCAAAATAAAAAAATAAGGGTTGGGGGTGTAGCTCAGTGGTAGGATACCCCTGGGTTCAATCCCTAGTACTGAAAACAATAAAAATATCATAGCCAAAAAATAGAATGGAGTCTACGAGGAGTTTGAGACAACGGAAACAGGTCTGGAGGCAGAGGGTGTGAGGGGCTTTGTGGGGTGTGGATGTGTCACCCTGCTGGCTTGCACACCGAGAAGCGGCTAAGTGGATGAACCTAAAACCTTAGGTTCTATGACATGTTGTGTTACGTTAAATGACCTCCTGCTCCCTGACAGCACACTCTTAGGTTGTGTCATTAAATGGCATTCTGCAGGAAGAGAGACCCCTGTGGACTGCCAGGTCACGCAGTACTGGCACAAGGAAGGTGGTCATGGTAATGTTTAGTGCTCTAACTGCCAGGTGTATGAGCAAAACCGTGGTCACCCTCATGAGTGCCCTGTGGCTCACAGAGGGGCACCTGGGCAAGGGCGGGTGCCTGCCCCCAGGCCCTGGCCCATGCACCGCTGAGGCGTGGGCCTCTTGCTCCTCTGCTGCCTCCTCCAGTCCCCCAGGAGAGGAAGGAACAGTGTCCAGAGATGGAGCCGGTGGGCGCCTGTGAAGGGATGTAGGAGCCTTCACCCTTTCTCTCTCTCCTTCCTGCTTGCCTTCTGAGAAGAGGCTAGCCAAGAGCTGTGCCAGCTCCTCCCTCTGTAGTAACCATGGGCCAGTCCCTCCGGGCCTCAGTCAGAGCACCCCTCTCGTTTGTGCCTGTGACAGTTTGAAAGGTTTATGTGGGCAGTCTCACCCTGAGTGAACTCCTTAAGCTGGAGGTACATCTTGGTGAGGGCAGCACACCGCTATAATTACATTGCTCATTTTGCAGTAAACAAAACAAAACAAAGATTTACTAAGCTCTGGGGTCCTTGATAGCAGTGTGTCCAGCGGCTTTTCCAAATTCACCAACACACTGTGTGCATGCCTTTTTTGGGGTTTGGATGATGGACCCTGTAAAGCTCTGATAGGTTAATATGGCCCCATGTGTGCATAGCTGCTTCCTTAGGTTGCTGCATGGGCCATTGCCACGCTCCTCTTTTTTTCCCACAACACTCCTTTAAGGAATGTTAGGGCTGGACGCAGGGTTATCTGTCTTAACTTCATTTAACAGACAAAAGAAAGAGAAGAATCAAGAGGCCAGCAGCCCCCCCCCCCCATTCAATAACTGTTACACAGTATCTCCTCTGCATCAGTCCCTGCTTGGGGCTCCGGCCCTGTCATCAGTGTCACCAGTGAGCCCAGGTTGGAGCCCAAAGCTCCCGTCGGCCCTTTTCTGGAGAATGACCCTCCTGAGCTTGTGGCATTTCACAGGTTATTGGAATACTTGCCTTTCACTGGTGTTGGACGCTTCCCAGGTTAAAGGAAGGGAATTTTGGCATAGTGCCACACACTCACGGTCTCTGCTCACAGATGAAGGGCCCTAGTCCTCACACTGACCAGCTCCTAAGTGTTGCTTGCATTCTCAGGGACTGTGCTAGCTGGGGGTTTCTTGTGGGGGACCATTGCCCATTCCTTGCAGCCTTTCCTGGTTGACACCTCCCACCAGAATAAAAAGCCAGAGGGTGGTTTTTGTTTTGAACGGGGCCACTAGATTGTACAGGAACTGCTTTCCGATGCTTCCGATGTGGCCCGGGTTCAGAATCGTGAGCCAGCGGTGAAAGGCTGCTCCATTACAACCCCGAGGAAACTCTCCTCCAGTATCTGTGCATTTCATTAGAGAAAGGAAGAAGGATAGGTGGTATATACACTACAGCCAGCAGCTAGCACGGTACAAGGAAATCTAAGAATGGGGCTTCCATTTTGAGAGATGCTTTTGTAAAACACATCACCCCATGTCAATCTTAATACAGAAATATCAATGATGCAGTGGTAGGTTTTGGGAATAGAGCTGAAATCTATGTGCATATTGTATAAGCATATATTGCATATATATATATATATATGTGTGTGTGTGTGTATGATTAAGCGTTAGGTTCAGATCTATTTTTTTTTTTCTTTCTGTGCTCTAAAGGATGACATCTTCATTGTAGTTTAGCTCCACCAAGATTTAGTGCAGGTCTGAATGAGATTCTTAGAAGATCGAGACTCATTTCCTTTCTGGGTATTGGGGTTTGGTGTTCAGCTTCATTTGTTTTAGGAGTCTATGGGGTCCCAATGATATGGACACGATGTGCTAGACTATTCAGGTAAGGGGTGAAGTGGACACAGAAGATCAGAACAGGATGTGGAGAGAGAATGTACAGAGGAGACAGGTTGCTTCTTGTGATGAAGCAAGCGACTCTTCACAAACACTGGCAAATATCTGTTGGCCAAAGTCCTTTGAGATTTTCTCAAGTCAAGATTTGAAGGAAAAAAAGAAAAAGGAGTCCTAAAAATTAGGAAGTAATATTTTTTTAGTAAGATGTAGAAACTTGCTGAATTCTATCCATGATTAAAAAATAAGAGGTCATAATCTGAATGCTAAAATCTCTTTCACTAAGCTGGGTGTGGTGGTGCATACTTGTAATCCCAGCACTTGGGAAGCTGAGACAGGAAGATTGCAGATTCATAGCCAGCCTCTGAAACTGAGACCCTGTTTCAAAATAAAATATAAAATAGGGCAGGGGGTATAGTGCAGAGGTAGAATTTGCTTGGGTTCACTCCCCAGTACTCCTTCCCCCACAATTTCTTTTACTATATTAATTTAAACCCAAAGCCTCTTTTGTTGGTTTCATTTCTTTTCTTTTCTTTTTAAAAGAAATATGAAAGTTTATTTTAAGTCAAGGAAAGATAGAAGACAAAAACAGCTCCCCCCATACATGTGGTGGGGGGCAGGGGTGCTCAAAAAAGAGTAATCACTGAAACTCTTGGGAGGTGGGCTGTTAAATCTTTTTGAGGTCCCCCATCTGTTCTTTTATGATTGGTCAAAATTGGGTATTGGAGAACCAATGTCTTTTGCCCAATTTTGATTCTTAATTTGAATTGCTATATTGTGGGCTGGTGGGCCCTGATCTCCTGGAGCCCACTGGTCTCCACCTCACAGAAGGTGACACAGATGACCCCTTGTAACCCTTCCTGTTCCCAGGTCCTCTGCTCTGTCTTAGGACCCCCTCTGATGAAGTGATCCTAATTGCTGTTAGGGAAGTGGGGTGGCAGCCACTCTGAGTGCTTCCAGCTGGTTGGGGTTGCTGTTGGAGTGTTGCACTCAGGGTCTCAGAGGGTGGGTGATCTGCAGAACTGTGGCAGGAGGATCCTTCATATGGGGTTCCATTCTCCTAACCGTCTGTAGCTGGAGGGCTGAAGGGCATGGCTTCAGGATCGTGATGACTTGTAGCTAGCCTTTTCTAAGTGTCCACACCTTTGGTGCTGGTGTGCTCATCCAGCTAAACTGGTGGTCACCATTGTTAACTTGATGTTTACAAGCCTGGTTATCTTGGTTTGTTGGCTAACAAAATCATTTGTCCGTTTTTCTGTGGTATTGTTGTTGCATTGGGCATCTACATGAAAAATTGATGCATTAGTAAATTATACAGTAATCCAGGTATCTTTCCACAGTGCTTTCCCCCCCATAACTCTTTGCCTTAGGCCATCCACCTGTTAACATTTTAGATTGGAGGCCAAGTAGCCAACCTATTTGCAGTAGACCACAAGTCATTATATATAACATTATGAAAAGTCCTTGTGCCACAAAACCTGAAGCACAACATACAATTTCCTATGATGAGACCGCTTATATTTCTGTTTTTATATATTTGGTAGAATCATCTATAAACCAAGCATGTTGGTTTTTTTTGTTTGATTTTTATTCTTAGGATTTTGAATAGGACTTATAGATCCTCTAGGAGTTTACAGGAATAGGAATCTCCCTTTTAGTGTCAGATGGCCATGGACCTGTAAAACCTCAAGAACTACAGGTTTAACTTTATAGCATATTATGAGGACTTAATTGGAGGGAGGTTTTGGACACTGGTGTCAGATCTTATTTCTTCTGTGAATATAAAGGTAGAAGTACTGTTATAAATGGCTTCAGTGTAGCTCCTTTTTTGTTACCTCTAAAGTAGTGCTACACTACTAAAAGTTGGTGCAGGGCTGGACCAGGATTGGCTTCCCCCTAGGAAAGAGCACTTGATGGCTGAGGGGGCTGAGACTGGGCACTGGGTGAGTGGTCCTCTCTGGCTGTGAGATTGTGAAGTTTCTGTCCAGAGGTTCTTTGTTTTCCAGGAGAAGGTCACACAGAGGTCAAGTCTCACCATCACCCCTTTGGTACAGGAAAGAGACTTGTATGTCAAAATGATTCCTACCCACAGATATCCGCTAAGTTCTTACTGTGTACCACCCTCTCCATACTGCCTGCTGCAGCTTTAAAAACAAAGGAGGCCCAGTCCTTGGTCTCAAGAGTATTAGGGAGATGCACATGCAAACAGACAAGTTCCAATCTGAGTGACAAAGGTGGGTGCCTGAGGGTAGAATGGGGGCAGTTGAGGTGGTGTCAGTAAGAGCAGGGCGCACCCGTCACGGGAGCTGGAAGAACAGGTGTCTGCCTGGCGACAGAGGGTGAGTGTACTGGAGTTAGCACACGCAGTGCAGCGGCTAGGGTGAAGGGGAAGAACCAGCAGGCACCGTGAGAGACTGTGGGCCCAGCCAGGTGGCTGCATCCTGAGGAAGAGTGGTTACAGGGGTCCAAGTTCAGATGCTGCCATCATTGCCAGCAGCAGCATGGAGAGGAATTGGAGGAAGCAAGACCACAGCTGAAGGCAGGTAAGAGGCTGTCACCACACAACAACAGGGATGTCTTGCTTCTTAGCTGTTTGGTTTCACTGAACTTTGGTTTTTCTATTAAATATACATACTGGGGATTGAATCCAGGGGCATTCTACCTCTGAGCTATATCCCCAGCTCTTTAAAAAAAACTTAAAAAAATTTTGTTTGAAACAGGGTCACACTAAGTTGCTGAGGGCCTTTCAAAGTTGCCCAGGCTGGCCTCCAACCTGAGATTCTCCTGTCTCAGCCTCCCAAGCACTGAGATTACAGGTGTGCACCATTGTGCCTGGCTCCTGTGAACAATTTTGAGGATGTCAGCTCCTCCTATCCCCACGGTTCCAA
Organism: Graphiurus murinus; assembly: GCA_004027655.1. NCBI lineage: Eukaryota > Metazoa > Chordata > Mammalia > Rodentia > Gliridae > Graphiurus > Graphiurus murinus. Next base: position 3,333 of record PVLC010035824.1, on the reverse strand, counting down.
GAGTGTTAATTGGCTCTCCAGCACTGATGGAAACGGTTTACTTTGGCTCTAGGTTTCGGGCCACGGTGGGAGGCTACAGTGCTGTGGGGCCCATGGCCAGGCAGGGGAGCATCCTGATGGGCCTTTGGGAGGAGCAAAGCCTCTCACCCCCTGAGGAGAGGAACGGAAGGGCCTGGGCCCCAGCACTCCTTCAAGGGTACCTCCCTAGCGGCCTTCCTTTCTTCCAGGGTGCCACCAACTGCGGCTTTAGCACATGGGCTTTTGGGGACAATCCACATCCAAGTTCTAGCACTAAGTGTGGGAGGGGCATGTGCTTCTCTCTCACCCTGGATGACATTCAAGTTCAGATGTTGCAGGCTGCAGGGGACATGGAGCCCGGCTCTAACCCTGCTCTACTCCTCTCTCCCATTGAGCTCTATCCCCAGCTCCCAACTCTGTCCTGCCTCAAGTTCTCCTCTGTAACACAGGAAAGTCACCTTTCCTTCAGGCCATTGCTGTTAAAAATACTTAGCAGCCGGGTGTGGTGGCTCATGCTTGTAATTGCAGTACTTGGGAAGCTGAGACCGGAGGATCCAGGTTTGTGGCCAGCCTCAGCTACTTAGTGAAGCCTCCCCAACTTAGTGAGACCTTGTTTCAAAATAAAGAATAAAGAATAGGACTGGGGGTATAGCTCAGAGGTAGAATGCCCCTGGGTTCAATTCCTAGTACCACAAAAATCAAACAAACAAAAAACAACAAACTTAGTGTGAGGCCATGTGCAGTGTCTAGTAGCTGTCCTGGCCAGCCTGTGTTTCCCAGCCTGTGACCTCTGCTAAACCTGACTGGGGCCTCAGGAGGGGGTTGGGGGCACTTATGCTTGTGGGAGGTGTGCCATTGGTGGACAGTAGTCACCATGGAAATGATAAGAGGGAAATAGAAGCCAAAGCTCAGACAGTCACGCGCAGTTTATGACCAGGGTAGAATCTGGCCCATCCTGGAGTCTTACTCTGTTGTGTGCCTGGTGGGGTGGGGGTGGCCTGCTCCCCGTTTGCCCCCTGATCCCAGCTTGTGACAGACCCCATCAGACACTGAGAGGCCCAAGAACCACCACAGCTGTTGTGCAAGAGAGAAACCTGCCAGTGCCCCAGTGGTCTTTATACATTAGAGTTTCTTCTCTTGATTCTACAGATTCCAGCCCTTCCTCCCTGTGCCATTTAACCTCTTCACCCTGTGCCTTTCTCCCCTTCTCTTGCTCCTTTCATACTAGTTTCTAGCTAATGGATCACCTGGATAGGATTGCCCCTGCTTTGTGAGAGCAGCAATTAGCCCTCGCCCCAGAAAGTGGCTGCTCTGTTGCTTGCCAGCCGTGGTGGAGAGGAAGGGTTGGTGAGTCTTTTCATTTGAAAGTAGGTTATCGATTAGCACAGATGCCAATTTACCGCCTTAGCCCTTGAAGGCCCCTCCTGATCACATTATGGTGTGAATTTTCAAGATTGTATTACGTTGGCTTCAGAGAATTCAGGAGTGGAAAGTGTAGAAAAGTTAAAAAGGACAAAAGCCATGAGAATGTCTTTCATTCTGTTATATCCTAGGAAAAAATAAACATGGTCACACCTGTGTGTGTGTGTGTGTGTGTGTGTGTGTGTGTAAGTCTGAAGTGTGTGTCATGCATGAGGCACAAGAAACCTAGGAACAGGTTTTACCCCTTTTTAAAGTTTTTAATATACTTTTATTGGTGCATTGTGGTCTCATATCATACTGTAAGTCACATTGACAGTGACATGCATACACACAGTAGTTTGTGGCCCCTCCTGATCCCTTCCCACCCCCTTCCCCATACAGAGTACTGAGAGTGACGTTGGTATTATCACATATGTACACAGAGCCGATGGTAGTAATTCCTTCAAAGAACTCCACTCTTCCCCCTCTGCTTCCCTTAGACCACCTCCCTGGCTCCACTGAGGTTTCTCCTCCATTATCTGGAGTCCTTCTGGTATCCCAGTTGCTCCTTAGCGTCCGCATATTAGAGAAAACATATGACCTTTCACTTTCTTGATTGGATAATCTCACTTAACATAATGTTCTCCAGGTCCTTCCATTTTCCTGAAAATGACATAATTTTATTTTTTACTGCTGGGTAGAATTTCATTGTGTGGATATCTCATAATTTTGTAATCCATTCATCTGTTGATGGACAACTATATTGGCCCCATAATTTGGCTATTGTGAATTGTGCTGCTATGAACATGGGTAAAGATATTTGGAAAGATACCCTGGAGTGATATAGCCAGATCATATGGTGGATCCATTCCCAGTTTTCTGAGGAATCTCCACACTGATCTCCATAGTGGTTGAACTAATTTGCAATCCAACCAACAATGTAGAAGAGTTCCAATTTCACCACATCCTCGCCAACATTTATTGTTTTTTGACTTCTTGATGTTTGCCATTCTGATTGGGGTTAGATGGAATCTCAGTGTAGTTTTGATTTGCATCTCCCTGATTGCTAATGATGTTGAACATTTTTTCATGTATTTATTGGCCATTTGTATCTCTTCTTTTGTGAAGTGTCTATTTAGTTCAATTGCCCATTTCTTGATTAGGTTGTTTTTCTAGTGTAAAGACTTTTAAATTCTTTGTATATTCTAGATATTAGTCCTCTATCAGAGGGATAGCTGGCAAAGATCTTCTCCCATTCCACAGGATTTCTCTTTAGTTTTTTTTTTTAATTTTATATTTTTTAATTGGTGCATTGTAATCATACATCTTTGTTAGGTACAAGCTGATAAAGGCATACATGAACACATTTCTCATTTAACCCTTCCCTAATATAACTGTGTAGCTCATGCTATTTTTTTCCACTTTAGGATATTTCCTTAGGATGTATTTCTTTTTTTTTTTTTTAATTTTTTTTTTAGCATGGAATTTTATACATTTCTTGGGTACAACAGGGTTAATCACACATTTTTGTTGGGTACAAGCTAGTACAGGTAAAAAATCCATGCACATATTTCTCATTAACCCTTCCCCAAATCCCACCCATCCTCCCCCTATCTCCTGATCAGTTTAGTGATTGACTTTGATGTGATCTTGTAAGTATATCATGCTCATTAAGGTGTCCCCCCTCCTCCCATTACCTTCCATTAAGTCAAATTTTTTTGTTCACCTAAGGATTCTCCTTCACCTGGGGTCCCTCTTATGTCCCATTTTCTCCCTAGCTTCCACATATTAGGGAGAGCATTTGATTTTTAACTTTTAGTGACTGACTAATCTCACTTAACATAATGTTTTCCAGTTCCCTCCATTTCCTTGCAAATAACATGATTTTGTTCTTCTTTATGGCTGAGTAAAATT
>PVLC010035823.1:0-16113 GCA_004027655.1 Graphiurus murinus | reverse complement strand
TTTTTTTTTTTTTTTTTTTTTTTTTTTTTTTTTGCGGTACTGGGGATTGAACTCAGGGGCATTCTACCTCCGAGCTATACCCCCAGCCCTATTTTTTATTCTTTATTTTGAAACCAGGTCTCACTAAGTTGCGGAGTGCCTCACTAGGTAGCTGAGGCTGGCCGCGAACCCGGATCCTCCGGTCTCAGCCTCCCGAATATTTTGAAGCTGTGCAAACGTGGGGTGGAGATGGATAAAAGCAACAAGAGGAGAGAAAAGAAGCCAGCTATGGCTAATCATATTCGTCAAAAGTATTGGTCAGCCTTTTCCAATAAGCACTTCCTCACTACCCATTATTTAAATATGATATGTCATATACATACATCTTACTACTGCTGGCTATGGTAAAGGCTTGGAGAAATCAACCATTTGCTTTACTTGCTATTTGTTTTGTAGTACTCAGTTATTATGTTTTCTTTTCTTTTTTTTTTTTTTCTTCTTCTTTTTTTGTGGTACTGGGGATTGAACTCAGGGGCATTCTACCTCCAAGCTATACCCCCAGCCTATTTTTTATTCTTTATTTTGAAACCAAGTCTCACTAAGTTGCGGAGTGCCTCACTAGGTAACTGAGTCTGGCTGCGAACCCGGATCCTCTGGTCTCAGCCTCCCAAATGCTGGGCTTACAAGCATGCGCCACCACGCCCGGCTCCAGCCCTATTTTTTATTCTTTATTTTGAAACAGGGTCTCACTAAGTTGTGGAATGCCTCACTAGGTAGCTGAGGCTGGCGGCGAACCCGGATCCTCTGGTCTCAGCTTCCCAAATTCTTTGTTATTTTTTTAAGTCCAAAAATCTTTTAAAATACTAACTAAACTAATAGACCAAAAGAGTGATAAAGGGACTTTTATGCTTTTGGCCATGATCCATTCCAAATGGTTTAAGATACTGTAGGGTCAGAGAATTTAGAAAAATACAAGAAGTGTTCCTGGAAAGTCATTGCAATAAACACAGATTGCTTTCATGTTGATGCCATACAGTTTTGAACATTCAAAGGGGTATACCAGCAGAATGATCATTAATGGAGGTCTCTTTTTCTGAAAGTGGAGATTCATTGTCTCTGTTCTTAAGAAAGAAATCCTTCTGAAGGATAGTAGAGGACTTTACTGAAAAACTTCTGAGGGTTTTCAAATTATATTACCATAGCTTCACTCATTTTAGTATTAAAAACTTTAGAACAAGGAGGAGTTCTGATATCTTAAATCCTATTTATCATAAGAGAAAGTCTTTAACAGTGAGAACCATTATCTGTAATCTATAGGATTATGGTTATACCTTTTTTTAAACCATAGTAGCTTTAATGGAGAAATATGTACTTAAAATTGAGTTTACAGTCTACAGTAGTCTTCTTACAACTAATCATAACGTCATCGGGCAATAGCAGGATATAGAAGATCTAAATCTACATAGTAATCACTTGAAAAAATAATTCATACTTGAATTTTGTTTTTTTTACATTATTCATTTGTTTTGGTGGCTGTGATTTTCCAAGGTTCTTATCCATATGAAATAATATTGACTAAGAGCAGAATTCAAATACTGTAGTAATAGAAGACACTCAAGTATTTAAAATAATTCTAATTGCATTGAAACTTCAGAAATATAAACAAAAAATATTTTAATATGCAGTGCAAATGGTATATATTTTTTTCTGTACTTGGAGTTGAACTCAGGGCCATTCTACCTCCGAGCTACACCCCCAGCCCTACTTTTTATTCTTTATTTTGAAACCGAGTCTCACTAAGTTGAGGAGGGCCTCGCTAGGTAGCTGAGGCTGGCCGCGAACCCAGATCCTCCGGTCTCAGCCTCCCGAATGCTGGGATTACAAGCGTGCGCCACTGTGCCCGGCTTTCCAAATGGATTTTTATGTTTCCTAGATATCAGCTCTCTGAAGAGCTCTACTAAAAAGTACAATGTGTCTGCACTTTTAAGGCATGGAAAAGTTTTTCCCACAACCTATTAATTATCATATCTGCCCTCTCTACATCATGTTTTTTATAGAAGATTATTTAGGAAAATCCAAGTTGACAAGTGTACTAAATTTTAGAGTGGGTTAAAATATGAATTATGTCTTATGTTCATTGCCTTTGTAAATTGAATACTAATCTTTTTATATATTGCCCCAGAATTTTTATTAATGGCAATAACAATAACTATGGGGGATACTGTTACACATGTATAGATACATATAAATGTTTTTCCTTAAAATTCTAGTATGTTGAATAATCTTAAGATATTACATTTTTAGATTTGAATTTTATATAAGCTTCCTTTATGTGTGAGGAATTTGTTTTCTTTATGTCCCTGATTCTTTTGACTAGCAAGATATACTTCACATTACTTTATTTTTTTTATACCTGGGACTACATGCCATTTATTTGCTTGTACAATAGTTTGGAAAGCAATTCATTTGGCACAACAAATTATAAAATAATTAAATTATGCCCTAAATGCGTTTAAACATACAAATGCTGTTTAGGATCATTTTTCATAATAGGATTAGGGTTCAGACACATGTATATTTTAAGGACGACAAGTAATAGCAACAACTATTTTAATAGAAAGTCAAGCATCAAGACAACTAAATTATAGGACTATAATGCCAAGCTTCCGGAAATGCAAAAATTACTCTAAAGTTTCATATGGCTATCCATAGCTGTGCTGAAAATAAATGGTTGCAATTTATTTTTTAAAAGTTTATCTAGGTTCTTATATATTCCTAAACAAAATTCACCATCAATTAAACTCAGTTTATTATATTCTTTAATAAAATAGAGTAAAATGTGATCATAGTAGCAATTCAAAATTCAAATTTTAATAAAATCTTTTCCTCACTTTTTAAGGTTCCATATTACTTAAATAAAAATATAGTTAGATGTGTGTTAAAATTTAGATGTTGCAACCAAGAAATACACTTTATATATTCATTCATATGATCATCCATGTAATCTTTACCCACAATAGGGTCACAAACTGAAATAAAGTAATAATTAGTCATGTCCTGTCATTCCAACTGCGAATTTTTGTGCATTTTTGACTGGTACAGAGCAGATAAAAATGTACTTAAATTTCTCATCTCTCTAAAGGAAAATGGTATGTATAACACTTATGTGTCCACTCCCTTTATAAATCTGTTGGCTATGCTAACATTCTAGATGAATTTTGAATGAAGTAGTAGAATATGTTAAGCAATTACAGCAAAGCACACATCAGTAGGGCTCATTAAATTATTAGTCTTATTTGTAAACGTGGAAGCGATGGAGTAAAAGCTTCACTCACATCACATCTGTGTACTGCTCTGTTCATTTTTATGCTTTGTGCTTAGAGCTAAATTTTATAGTTCCTCCTTTTCTTTCATTTTTCCTTCTTTCTTCATTGGTTTGTCTCATTTCATCATTGCTTTCAGTAATAAACCAAGGAACTGTCAAATATTATAAGAACCTACAGGCCACATATGTTTTAAAGATCTATTAATTTATCCCACAGATGTTTATCTAGTGTCTCAGTTATCAAGGTTCTTTTAGAAGTAATGAGAAGTAACAATGCAGTTATTCTAGAATTAAGATATGATCTATGATCCGGGAATGGTGGTACAAGCCTATAATCCCAGTACTTGGAGAGCTGAAAAAGGAATATCGCAGGTTTGAGGACAACTGCAACAACTTAGTAAGACCCTATTTAAAAAAAAAAAAAAAAGAAAAAAGAATGGGATTAGAGCTTGTAAGTAGAATGCCCATAGGTTCAGTCCCTAGTACTCCTCCCAAAAAAGGATATGATTGATGAAACTAAGAAATTTAATTTAAAATGTATTCTCCGTTCTCCATTAGTATGAAAAATACAGTCCTAGACACTGGACTACAAAATACCTTGAAGATAGTCTGTGTTTTCCAGTACTTAAAATATAATAGAAAATTCAAAATTCTTGGCACAGATAGGAAAAATGAATGCAAATACACATAAAGTAAAATACACCAATATATCCAAATCAGCATAGAGGAAACAGTGCACATTTATATTTGAGAGAATATTCAGATTTTAGTTACTGTATCAATAAAGGTGTAATGAATGCATGAAGGGAATTTGAAATTGAATTCTGATGCTCATGAGAGACTTGTATCTTCAGAAAATAAAATAATAACCACAGCAATATGTAAAAACATGGGCATGAACAAATTATATATTCTCAAAGATTTACTTGGTTGCACCTAAATATACTTGCTAAGAATAATAATTCTCAAAAGTGGCAAATGATGAATGGGCCTATTAGAATTACCTCAGTCGTTTTTCCCCAACTGACTACACATTTTCTTTCTCTCTTCATTTTCTGCTTGCAGTATTTCTTTCCACTCTTCTGTGATGCCTCTTGCAGTGGAAGTAAGGATGGTGCCAGGTATGTTGTAGTTAGGTTAAGCAGAGTACGGTTGGCAGAAAAGTTTCCCCAAATCAAGATCTCCACCCTCTTTCCTTTGAAGTAGAATGGAATGATTCCTAGAAATATTAGTTTATGTGTTTTGAAATGAGGTGAGAGTAATTAATGCATTATCTCAGAATTGTTAGCTATGTTTAAATTAAGATGAGAGATGAGTGTGTCAAATTCAAACCCAGATTATTTCACAAATAAACCATTTAGCAAGTAGATTTCATGCTATTCATCACCCCATACTAAATCGTATATCATTTCTAACCCTAAATTTAAAGCTTCTTAAAATTTTACCTGTAAAATAATGCATTATGTAGACTCACTTATTTGATAAAGATATTAGTAAATGAAATCCCTAGATAGATAGATAGATAGATAGATAGATAGATAGATAGATAGATAGATCCAGAATTCATTTAAGCAATATTTAGCAGTCATTAATCCACATTTATAAAGATATAAGATAATATCCAAATTAAGAAGCAATTTCAATATCACTTGTACTGTTACAATTATAATTATAAACACAAAAAGAGTAGAATATTACTGCAGCTACTAAAAATCATGTTGAATTATGTAAAATTGACTCAGAAACAGCCATAGTGCTAGAATATACTATACGACAGGTTACAATTTTAAATAAATAATTCATCTTAATAAATATTAGTAATATGATTGGATTCTTAAATAAATTCTGGTACAGGGTTTATGACAAAGTTATTATAAGTTGGTCCAAGAATTAACTAAGGAGTTCTTGGTTGTGCAAAAAAAAAAAAATTAGTTAAAAAACTAAAAGAAAACTTCAAACAGGAGACGGTGACACATGCCTGTAATCCCAGTACTTAGGAGGCTGAGACAGGAGGATCACAGATTTTAGGACAGCCTCAGCCTCTTAGAGAGACTCTGAGAAACCTATCAAGACCCTGTTTCAAAAATAAAATAGGCCTGGGAGTATAGTTCAGAGGTAGAGTAACCCTGGCTTCAATTTCCAGTACTAAAAAAAAAAAAAAAAAAAAAAAAAAAGACCTCATAATTTATAATTTATTTTATACATTTATACTATGAACTAAATGTTTTATATGCACTGCTACTTCAGTTTATCCTAGAGATTATTTTGTGCATTAGAGTTTACTTTTAATTACAGTTGGTTTTCTTACTGTTAAGATTTGATTTCACATTCAGTGACTATGTTAACAGATGGTAATTGAAATGGCTTAGAATCATATTGGAAGATGCAATGAACCTACTGTTGAATTTAAATTCTTCCAAATATAGGACAACAAAAGATTAGTATGAATGTCTACTACAAACATTCTCCACTAAACCTTTATCAAATGGTCTTCCGAAAGGGAGGGCATTTTCATTTTCTCCTCCTTTCTTTTCATTGCCCTTCTTATTGAAGGTTTCCTGAAGAAAAAGCAAAGATTCATGGATCTAGTTATTCCATAGACCTATTATATATACCTGGAATTAAAATTTTCCAATATTCATCTTCCTTTTATTGCTAGGTTTAAAAGTAACAAAATAAATGCCCATTAAAAATAGATTAACATATTTTAATTTTGAATCCAAAACTGATGAAGAAGAAGAGCATAGGTAGGAAAAATATCCCAACATGTATATGTGTGTGTGTGTGTGTGATATTCAATTTAGATAGACCATAAGGTCCTCATACCCAATTATAGTATACTTTACATACTTGACAGACTTGCTTTTATTATAAGCTAGTTGCCACAGACCAAAAATAACAAGCTTTTTAAAAATAAATTTTTATCAAAATTCTGCAAAAAAAAGAAAATTTCTTACAATTCCAAGTGGCAATATAACATCTGAGTAGTCAGAAAGTTTACACTTTAAATAAGACAAAAGTATGAAAAGTGTATGGATTCTGGTTAGAGAAGTTGGTTTTAATATAATATAAACATTTCAAATTGATATTTTAATTTTAATTAAACCAATATTTTGAATGACACGGCAAAGAAAATGCGTTTCAGAGGAGAAAACGCAGGGCTGTAAGATTTCAAAGTTGGAATCCATGTATTTAAAACATTTGCTGATTCTCTTTGGATTTCCAGAAGTGGTTCTAGTTTTATAATTATAGGTTCTGAATTTTTTTCACTAGACTTACAAATGAGTTCACCATGAGGGGAAATATGTTAAATTATTTTCTCAGCTTAAAGGTATAAATACAAGTGAGGTGGACATATTGTCACTGAGGGTATGGACTCATCAATCCCTGATATTGCCTTGGTGCTGACTTTGAGCTCAGTGAATATACCGTTCATCACAAGAGCATCTTGGCACTGAGTCAGAAACAGAAGTAGAAGCAGGGCTGTCAGGAATAGTGAAAGTCATCTGCCTGGAGGGAAAAGAGAACTTCCTTTCATTCCCCCACACAGTCAGACAACATCTTTATTTCCACATCTTGTTTTCAAAGCTAACTTTGTCATCCCCAGGCTGGAGAGGTTCCTGTTGTAAAGCTACCGAAAATAATGATAGCGTTCCTTCATTTGAATTAACCTGGGAAATAAACCTTCTTAGCAAAATGTATCAGAAGAGCAAAACCCTGTCTTCACATATAACACAAAAAAAGCACAGGTAATATGATTCCTTTCATGATCAGGAGGACGTTACAATTTAATTGAAACAATGTATTCACGTTTGCTCTTATCTGGTCATTAGCCCATTCTTTTGATGAAACTTGTTTTTGGTAATAATATATTGCAAACTATCCACTCTTGTTTTTTAAATATAAGTAGGCTAAATAGACTAAAAAATAATTAAGCTAGGCATGCTGGGACTTTCTGTAACTGAGGTAATAAAAAGCCTTTTTGGTGGCATTTACTGTTGTGTTATTGTTTAAAGATTTAGAGTTGGAACAAATCATAAATTTTTATAATGCTTCTGTGACTATATATTTGTAAAGTATAGCACAAGTGTAACTTTCTTTTAGAACTTTAAAGTATTTGAAAAACCATGCATCTAAACAATAGAAAGGAAATAATAATTTTTATCATATATATATTATTCTCAGGAGCAAATGGTTTGAGAATTAAAGGAGCTGATCAATGTGTTGCCTCTTCACAACTAGCATCCCCAATGGACACCTGACATCTTGAAGTAAAAAATCTTCAAATTCAAATTCCATATGAGCATACTAAAAATGGTCTGTTATTCATAATGCTAATTCATGTAAACTATGGTGATGAATGTCTTAAACTGGTTTGTTACTTCTTACATTATTTTACTTCCAAGATTTCAGTTTTTCTACATCCCCAGGTAAATTACAAAGGGTCTTGTCTAATTAAAAAAGCTACTAAAATGGTTTTCACCTGTAAAATTTATTCTAGAAATAGAAAAATGAAAAAGAAGCACTTGTTTTTTTGAGTTGACATGTTGCGTACTTGTAAGAAATTAGTTTCTTTAATGTGAAGATTTAACTTAAAATAAATCACAATTTGACTGAAATTTATCCCCTATGACTTAAATAACAAAATGAAACAAAATGGAAGGTAAAAGAACTTTTAAATTCAGAAATAGGAATTACAGTTTTGCTTTTTACATGTGAATATTCCCAAAGTGAAGACATAAACTCATCCAGCTTCACTTGGAAGGTGGCTAAACAGAAGCAAGAAAAATAAGTGCATAAAACTGAAATTGTTATACATGTAAGAAAATGCATAATTTACATATAATTCCTAGTATATAAACTATATACATGTATATACAATGTATATACATATATAATAGCAGTATGTATATATATATATGTACACACACATGATTGCCCAATTACACATGTGTTATTGCTCCTATTACTTTTAAAGGCCTATTTCATATTAATTAGAACATTTTTATGGTGAATTTAATGATATTTATGTTCTGTTCACCTGAATTTTCGTAATGGGAGATTTTGAGCTAAGTACAATTTACGAATGTCTGAGTCCAAATTAAGCTAGCTCAAATCGCTTAAGTAGGAGTATTCTTTCATTTTCATTTACTCTCACTATATCCTGACAGATCATAGTCATATGTCCCATATTTTGTGAAGCATTTCATTAATGTTCCCATTGTCATAGCCATTTCACCAAAGTGCAACATTTATGGCTTAGACAACATAATTACAAAAGGACAGAACTGTATAAATAATAAATTTACACTAAAAGAATAAAAATAATGTTTTGCAATGGTTATAGCAACGTCCTCCTGTTCTGTAACTGTATTGTGGATTTTCATAATCCTAAACACAAATGCTGTTGTTTTCAGATATCAAGAATTTAAAACTACCAAGTAAGAAAAAAAAAGAATAAACTTTTCAAACTCAGTCATTAAACTTTCCTTGTGATTCTCTCTCTGAACTTTTATTAAAAATATGTTGCTCATCCTTACTGTGCAATTAGATGAAATAATATACTTTCTAAACAAAAATATAAAAGCATCCACATAAATAATTCCATATAGTGATATATAACATGTTAAAGCTATTACTAAATTAAACTAAGAGTTCATTTGCAATATTTTACCACTAATCATGTTTAAGGGACATTACAATATGTTATTTCCAAATATTATTACTATAATTAATAATAAAAATAACAATGAATAATAGCAAATATCTGTCAGATCTGGATTTGTTTCAGTAGCAGACCATTGCTATGAAGTGAATTAGTTATCTAATTTCCTTAAAAATAAATATTTCACTGCAGCAAAAACATAAAGTAGATCCTAATCTATACCTATTTTAATATCCATGGTGCTTTATGAAAACATATCTGATATTATAAATTAAAGACAAATTGCATAATTTTAGTGCAAAATTAAAATAAATGTACTAGCCAGGGGATAGAAAAGACCATGGAAGCAAAAAAATACCTTCTCAAATACAAAATTCCATTCTCATACAAATTTATTTTCCCTAAATAAATAAATGTATTTTTCATTCAAGGGTGAAACTGCTATCTATATTTAAGACAAGACAGTCTTATTTTCTGTATCGGATAAATATAAATATTATAATTACCAAGTTATTTTGTAATTTAGTATGATTTATGGAGAATCATTTTTCAAATATCAAAAGCACCAGGGTCTTTAGGGATTGTACTTTAACCTGATTTGTATAATATGCCATGTTATGAATATGTGCATGATTATTAAGGAAGCTATTATTACTAGAATTATCTAGCTCTTTGCTTTGAGTTTTATGTATGCTTTCCTATTATTCACCAAAATATTTGATTAGGTGAGATATGAGTATGATAAACCTCTCATTTGAAGAGACTCCATAAATGGATTTTTAAAAAAGGAATAGTACTGGCTTTCTGTGTCTTAAAAGAAAAATTAGGTGAAGGAAGGCAAGATGATTATAAATAATAAGCAAGGTGAGATGACTAGAAAAAAATGGCCTATGAGGAAAGATTTAAAAAAGAAATAAGTGCCACCATTTAATATTTTACATAAATAGTGAATCGCGTTCGTGGGCTCTCCCCCCCAAAAAATAATTCCAAAATGTACTTCAAGTATTTGAGGGCGAGAGTTATAGGTATAACATGTTCAACGCGTCAGCCCTGAAGAGTTGCATTTTATATTAGTATACTTGTGATTTTCAATTTGTATACATGCCTATCTTGATAGTTACATATCATCAAGAATTTTGTAAAAGGTTCTAGACATTTGTTGAGATTTTGCTTTAATATCTGCCACACAGCTGTAGTAACTGCTGGTATTATTCTTTCTTGTGGGTAAAATGTGATGTAAGGCATCAGTGACTTATGACGAATTACATTCAACACGTAATTACAATTTCTAAGGGCAGCTTGAGAAAAGTAGCAAAGAACGCCAGCCAAACTGCACTATTCTGTAGCAACTGAGTGTGGATCTCTAGAGCTCTTCTGCCCTCTACTGGCCTAATAAGAAAAGTGCCTGTCTCAAAGCTCTGGAGTTTCTTTTCATGCAGATACTAGCATCCTCATATCCAATTTTCTTTGGTTTCACTCACATGTAAATGGATCATAACTTGGATTATTATCAAGTTAATTTCACAACACCATTTTAATGTCATACAAAAAGGAAAACTCATTCGCATCCTCTGTCTTAATTCAAGCATTACTGGGGCCATTTGTAGTAAGTGGTTGCGACAAACAGTAGCCAAATATAATAGTGACAATTTTCACAGATAACAGTATTCTGGCAGTCAAATTTGGCTTCCAGGCCTTTAGTTTTGATTGGGTTGTGTGGAGGGAATGGGGTGGGTGATGGGGTATTTGTAATCATAGAGCATATTTTTAAAAGACTAGTGATTCTATTTCCCTTTATGTCCTTTACTATCTTAAGGTGCATGGGTCCTCAACTACTTTCTCCCAAGTAACCCTGTATTTCTTAGCAATCTAGCTATTCTATTTTCTCTCAATTGCATCCTGCCTAAGAAGCCTAAGAAACAGCGCCTCATTGGGTAACTTTGAAATTCACAGTCAAGAAAAAGTGAACTATAAATGAGATCTCTTAAGTCCCAATTGAATCCTGGTGTGGGAGAGGGGCAATGGATTATAAGATTTGTCAACATCACAGTGCATCATACTTGTTAATAAATTAGCTTTCTGTATAACAAGTAAAAGAAAAAGTGGGAGCACAAAAGGCATGGCATAGCTGAAGTTTAAGGTTCAAGCTTTGTATCCTCTATATATAATGTATTATGTTTTTCAAAAAACTTTTTATTAGGAAAGCTATACCAGATGCATAATCACTATACAATGATTAAACATTACCTTTACAATTTATAATCACTGAAATTACAGAATAAATATATGCACATTTCTTTTGAATCTTTGTATGAGAGAAAACATTAAAAGTGCTTCCTACAAAGCTGTTAGTGATATATACCCAGTTGCTTTTTATTTTTTAATATTATATATTTATATTTATATTTATATATATATATATAAGAAAGTGCAGATGTTCTCCAAAAAAATCTTGGCATCAGGATGAAGTGTCACAAAGAGGGTGCTCTTCCCTGGGTGTGTGTCTCCATCTGTTAATCACCTAGGCCTTCACTTCGGTAGGATCCAGCCTCGAATGTGACTTTTCCCCAGGGTGGTAGGAAAGAAGCTGTGAGCTGTACACTAGGAGAGAAGGAGCTATGGAGAGAAAGAAATGGATCAAACCCGAACTAAGTGGTTTGGTTTACATGAGAGTGATGTGCGTGTGTGTGTGTGTGTGTATGTGTGTGTGTGTATGTGAGTGTACTACCTGCACCATCTACAGGTTTAGGGACCTAACTGTATGCAGGGATTTGTGGTTTGCATATGGGTATGTGTGCCAGAGACAAGAGAGTGAGTGAGAACATTCGAGCAAGGCCCGCCCCCGCCCTCCCCGTCTTGCAGTTTTCAGGCATGCAGCAAACTGCATTGTTAATACATGTACAGAATCTGTGCCATGATGAGAAGGGAAAAGAAAGCCACAAATGTCAACTTCCCTCCTCCCTTTCAAACGAAACTACAATTAAAGAAAAAAAGTTACTGAAAATAAAAAGACACATTGAATTTTACTTATTTAGGATCAATACAACGATCCCCAATATATCTTATACATGGCACAGTCAAAGTCTCAAGTTTCAGTATAAAAAAATAATGATAACATTTGCTGGCAAAAGTCTGCGAAGGCACTTCATTGATTAATGATCTGAGTATGGCCCTTCCTCCAAATCACATCTGAGAGGGGAGAGCATACATCTGTATTCTCTAATTATCATGCGGTTTCAATTCTGTTCAGAACAGGGAAGATCGTGAGGATGGAGTTATTGGGACCAGTATAAAGGGAGCAAGGGGTATATTTCTTTTATTTTCCTTTTCTTTTGGAAAAAAAAAAAAAAAAAGCACTGATTTAGTTTCTTCTTTCCATTAGAACCTATACGTTGTTTTCTCCAGGACTTCGAGGTAATCCGGCTTGGTTTGAAGTTTGGCCCTTAACTCGAGGTAATCACTTTTTTGGGTTTGGTGGTCTGTGAAGCCCTTTCCAGCTGAGAAGAGAAGGGTTTCTTTGAGCCTGGCATCCTGCTGTAAGTCTGGATATTGCATGCCAGGAGGGTGGACATGTAGTTCCTTTAATTTGGGCACTGTGCCGTACAGACAGTCCACAAATCCCACCGTGCAGGGGGCCGGCTGTGACCTCTCACGGTCAAGTAGCATGCCGCCACCACCACAGCCTCCCCCAGGAGGAAACAGCACCACCCCACCATTCTTCTCATGGTGGCGGAACCCAGCCAAGTCTCCCCCAGGTCCCCCAACTCCCCCCGAAACCCCACCGGCTGCGGAGTGGTGAGGGTGCGGGTGGTGGTGATTGCCCGTCACTATGGTATTGAGCTGGGAGCTGGAAACCGCCAGGGCCCACTCCTTCTCTTTTTCCAGTAAGGTCCGGTAGTTGCTGTGGTTCTCCTTGGGTGTTTCTGCAAACTGCTCACTTCCTAGGAGAACCTCCCCCATTCCTGGCGCTTGGGTCCCGGGACCCCCACGTTCTGCGCCCCCACTTTCCTGGACCGCTGAAACGGCCACGTCCTCCTCCTCTCGAGGCTTGTAGATGGGATTGTTGCACATCTGGGTAACCGGGTGGGGGATGTACTCATACACATGGCCCACAGGAGGGGCCTTTTCTGGGGAGGAGAGGGTTGGTCGACCTCCACCCCCGCTCCCTCCACCACCGCCTCCGCCATCCTCAAACAGCCGGTGACATTGCATCTGGATGCCGGTAAGGTCCACACCTTCTTGACGCTTGCTTCTGAAGGGCAGCTTCTTCCGACGCCTTCGGAGCACATAGGCGAAGAGGCCTGCAGCAACAAAGACTGCTGAAAAAAACAGAACCAGCAGGCTGAGAATCAACACAGAGAGTGGCACGGCCCCCCCAGGGGGGGAGAACTCATAGGGTGATACGCTTGTTGGTCCCCCAACAAGGTGTGAATCTCCCGGCTGGGCTGGCGATGCCCCGTCTGGTGCAATATGCAGCATCTCTGGGCACAGAACCTCCAGCTCAATGGTCCGCACATCACGGTGTGTGAGGTTCTCCGGGCTCCTACAAAGCACATCACCAACCACACTGACTGAACTAATGGTTTCAATCCACTGTTTAAAGGGGACCAGGTCACAAGTGCAGTCCCAAGGATTCTCATTGAGGTCTATCTGAACAATGGCATTCAAGTGTTCAAGGACACCAGCCACAGGAAGATAGAGGAAGTAGTTCTTCCTCAAGTTAAGCCGAGCCAGGGACGTGCCTGCAAAGGCATCGGTTGGTAGGGTCCTCAGCAGGTTATTATTGAGAAATAGCAGCTTCAAGTTGGGCATGAGGCTGAAGGCCGCAGGCTGGATTTCGCGGATAACATTGAACTCAAAGTACAAGTAGTGCAAACTCTGTAGGCCCCGGAACATGCCTGGCGTCAGCTTCTCTATGTCATTGCCATTGAGAAAGAGGCTCTTTAGGTTGGGCAGGTTGATGAAGGCCCCATCTTGAACATAAGAAATACGGTTGTTCCCCAGATGCAAGAGATCCAAAGAAGAAAAATTCCAAAAATCTGAACGGTATATTTTCTGGATCAGATTGCTACTCAGGTACAGTTTCTTGGCATTCAGTGGCCTTGGAAGAAGTTCAGAAATGTTATTAAATCCTCGCTCTTTGCAGTTGACAGTCAAGCCAAGGTCATTGATATGCAAATTACAGGTACACCCTGTAGGGCATATGATGGGGATCGGAGGTCTGGTCTGATAAGGAGCAATAGGAGGTTGGTTTGGACCAGGGTATAAAGCTTGGGATGTGGAGGGTGGCCTTGGAGTTCGGGGCTGTTTGGTGGGCTTAGGCTGTTTATTTGAGGACTTATATTCAACAGAAGAAGCAGTAAAATGGACAGAGGACAACATCGAGGAAGGCTTAGTTGGCCAGGCATTCTCCTTGTTTGATGACAGGTGGGGAATCCCCAAACTAGCCTCCACCTCAGAGTCGGACAGCAAGGGACAGAGCTCTGTCTTCCTGATTTCCCTCAGGTCCTTTCCATGGAAATGGAATGGTGTCTCACAGGTAATGTCTCCCACCAGGGCAGTGTAAGGAATGCGCTCCAGCCAACTCTTCAGTTGTACAATCTCACATGTACAGTTCCAAGGATTCTCTTCTAGCTGGAGCTCCATTAGGCTTCTGCCAATGTGATCCAGCATGCCTCGGTAAAAAAGAACCTTTAGCCTGTTTCCACGCAGGTCTAAATGAGTTAAAGAGACAGCCTTAAATAAATTGGTAGGAAGCATGGGGATGAGATTATCATTTAAAATCAGAACCCTTAACTTACTTAGGTTCCGAAATGCCCCGCTCTCAATACGTTTAATGACATTGTAATCTGCCTGCAGATATTCCAGACTTTCCAAGCCAAGGAAGGTGTCATTTCTGAAGACATCTAGTTTGTTCTCATGGAGATATAGCCTCTTTAAAATCTTAAGACCATTGAAAGCTCCCATTTGAATGTCCTGCAATGCATTGTTCCCAAGGTTAATGGATATGGCATTATTCAAATGAAGAAAACTGTTGGTGTATAATTTCCTCATTGAATTCCTTTGCAGATATAGTTTAAAAGGTCTTGACCAGAACTCAGTGATCTGACTAATATTTGTAAATCCTTTACTGTCACAATGTATATGAAAGAGGCTTTCCTTAACTTCACAGTAGCAGGGATCAAAACAGGGCTCGTCAATTTCCTCTGAATCCTCAATCAAGGGAATCGGGGTAGTCCATCCTAGAGCAATTGTGCTTAGAAGAATTATCCACAACATTCTCCCTCTGTGAAGCATCTCAGCTATGGAAGGTTTCATCATTCGTGGTTGATTACAAAACTGCAACAGAAATAAAGATGCAGATTTTTAGCTTTTAGTCATATGCACTATTTTAATTGACTCCTACATGTGGGGCTATTTAAAAGCGATATAAAAACTTCACCAGTTATTGAACTGACAATCAAAATGAGCTAGAAACATCTTTAATGTTTAGAGTGTGCCCTATATTTTAAATTTGGGAGACTCTGAAATATTGAAACATACAGTGACATTTTCCTGAACCAAGCCATACTGGGTAAACAGCACATCACACGAACAAAAGCAGCTTGCATTGCCTCTCCTCCTAGAACATAACGGAACTGGAATACTGTGGGGCCTTTTAGGCGTAGGCGGATTTAGTTATGATGGTACTAATCTATCCATTACACTTATTTGCCTGTTTAAAAAAAAAGACTGACAGACATAAAAAAAAGTACATTGTAAACAATTTTAACTGATGGGGAAAAATTAATGTTATTCGAAGTAAAGGTTTCCACTAATAAAAAGACATGACACATCTCAAAGTTATTAAGGAAAATGATGAAGTATAAGCCTATTGCCCAATATCAGATGCTGAGATGGGTAAGATGATTGGCATCTCAGAAAACTTTAAGATTTATTTTAAGAAGCTGTCAAAACATGTTTCATTATAGTGGGTGGTCAGTAACATAATATACCCCAAACCCCTTTGTCCAAGTAGATTATTCCTATCTCCTTCAATTGAATAAATAACTTTTACATACTTTATCATTTGTCTTTTTTAAAGTGTTTAGGGCTGATCAGTCCCTTCTTTAAAAAAAAAAAAAAAAAAAAAAAAAAAAAAAAA
>PVLC010035822.1:0-16100 GCA_004027655.1 Graphiurus murinus | reverse complement strand
GTGTGTGTGTGAGAGAGAGAGAGAGAGAGAGAAAAAGAGAGAGATTAAGTCTATAAGCCAGTTGACCCAAGAGCAACTGATAGCTAACTTGTTCAGTTGAGACCAGACATCATTTAAATCTCCATTTTTAGAAGGTAATTAAAAATTACAATTCCAATAGCCAACAGACCAAATAAAAAATACTGTAGAAATTAAAATTATGTTCAAAGAGCTTTTTTTCCCAGCTCATTTTCAGCACCCCAAGAAAAATAAAAGCATCCATGACTATCACAGATGAAAACAGAATGAATGTCATTGGAATCTGTTATTTTTCCCCACTGAGGTATAAAATCTATATAGAAATTTGATACTATACTATAACAAATTGTACTTCTCATAGTTCTGTTTTAATTTTCTTTAAACCCTGTTTAATATAGTTTTTTTTATGGTTGTAAAAATGCTGTTTTCATGATTCTGAATCTGGTTCCAGTTCTTTTTCATTTACTTTTACATCAATATTTAATATACTGGCTACCAGTTCTAATCAGGAAAAAAAAAATCTTGGAAATTTCTTCATTATGAGAGCACACTCAGCAGAAATTACTGGTGTGCAAGCAAACTGTAAAAGGTGCAGTTCTCCAGAAAGCACATTTTGTTGCTTGTTTCACTGTCTGAATATTCTTTCCCATGATTCTTGATGAAAGACTCTTTCAATCTTGTAAACATCAGTGTGCACAGTCTCACTACTATGCAGTTTTATGTCCTTGGACAGGAAGGCTGGTTCACAGCTAGTGAAAATCTAGAGGAGTCCGAGTTTTAATGGCTGATAAACTTTACATCCCGCAGAGGAGGAAAGCACGTTTCCTTTTTTGCTACTTAAGAATGTGGCAGAAATGTATGCTGAGGTAGCCCAGTCAATCCTTAATTTTTTTTTTCTTTTTTGTAAATTTGGTCTCAGAATATTTCTGGAAGGGTGACATTTCGAAGAAGCCACTGCTGGGACCGGCTTCCATTGCAGTCTTTAATGCTGGGCACCTGGCTGTCCTCTTCTGTGGCTTTATCCAGGCACTGGTTACTGTTCACATGCTGCAGGGTTAATTTCTGAAAGTGACAGAAAAAAAATCTTAATATTAAAGCAGAGGGAAAAAAAAGTACCTCAACCATCATTTTGATGATTAGATCTCTCTGTAGAAAAGATTGGGGGAGGGCAATAGAAATTATTTAAAAGACAAAGGAGAAAATAGTATATTTAAAGATAGCATTAAGCTACATGAGAGAGAAAAAGCCATGGAGTTCAGTGGGGTACACTGGACTTGCAGTAAGACCTAAATTCTAAGCCTTAATTCTGATATAAGCTCTGTAATACTGTGAGAAAATTCTTTTTTGTGTTTCAATTTCCTTAAGAAAAAAAAAAAAAAAAAGAAGACTAGATTAGTGGTTCCTAATTTAGACTCTTCCAACCTATTTCCAAACAGCTATTTCAAAGTTTTTTCATTTCTCTGTGATAAGGCTGTTCAAGTTAATTCTGTGATTCCAAATCTCAAGCTTTAGAAATTCAGACCCTTCTGCACACTTAAAGTCACTAAGAACACTGGTACAGCATAAATTTGGAAATATCAATTTTAAGTCTGTGTCTTCAAAATCAGAGGTTATCCTTATTGTTTAAGGGAGATGGTGTGGTACTCAAGAAGAGTATGGTAACTGGGTTCATAGCCTGGGTAACCTGGGCTTTCTCTTTGTCTCTCTCTTTTTTGTGTACTGGGGATTGAACCCAGAGACATTCTACCTCTGAGCTATATACCCCAAGACTTTTTTATTTTTTGAAACAGGATTTGTTTTGAAACAGGGTCTTGCTAGGTTGCTTAGATTCTCGCTAGCTGGTCTTGAACCTGTCATCCTGTCTCAAACTCCCAAGTATGGGATTACAGGCATGTGCCACCACACCAGGCTGGGCTTTCTCATTTTTAAAATAAAGATACACTACAGGTGCTGTGAAGCAGAGATAATGAAGTTAAAGTATGCCATACCTCACTTAAAAAGTAGGTTCTCAAACAGCTGACAGATATAGCTACATCTTGTCCTATTTATTCATTTACATTCTGTATTTGATAATATAATGTTTTTTAAGATAAGTGAGAGTTAACACATGTAGAGGTGAATGATCCACACTAATGAGTCTGAAAATGAGCTCTGGGTCTTCAAAGTAGTTGTGTAAGAATACACTTCAAGTGTTATCCTATAAGTTCAAATAACTAAGGAAACATGGGATGTTAATAAACACACATTTGGTTGTTTGACTTTTTTACAGTAGTTCTTTTCTCCAGAACATCTCATTTTCATGAAGCTTCTTCTGCACCTGTGTGAACTTGAAACAAAACCCAATGATTGTATACAACTATTCTGATGTCTAGCCATTTCTTCTTCTGTGTTGTGGTCAAAGCGAGAACTGGTAAGTGACAGTTCACATCTGCAGATGTCTCTATCCACACTGGTGTCAGGTTCGGTATTATATACTTTAATTCTTACGAATGCATGAGAACAGAACCCGAGAATATTCTACAGTTGTAGTTGTTTTAACTTTCAGGCAGGTGCTGTGTAGTTTACTGGCTGATAGGATGGGCTTTGCAGAGACACTGCTGGAATAAATTCTACACTTGTCACATAGCAACTATGTGCCCCTGAGCAAAACTTAACCTTCCTGAGACTCAGTTTCCTCACTATAAAAAGGAGACAAAAATATTTCTTTGGGATTTTGTGAGGAACTAATGAGATAATGTACACAATGTACTCTGTCTAGATCAGGGTAAGCGCTCAAAAAATGGCACTTACTGGAAACCAGTAACATCCTGGGCGGCCATGAACACAGTCTAACAGCCAGAGAGCCCACACTCTGCATGTGCACTGCTGCCAAAGCTCGGTCTCATGTGAGACTAAGCAAGAAGAACAAGACGCCCCTGCAAACATCCCAGAACTCCCTGCAAAGCTTCTCTCTCTCAGTGGCATCCTTCCTCAGTCATCCTATGGTCAGTACTACTAAAAGCAGAAAGAAACAGCACAACAAATTTTTTGATTGGACAGTTGGTCCTTTCCATCCCAACTTCTAAAAATGTGTATTTCATTTATTTAGATTTACTAAAATAAACTTATAACAAACCAGGTCATTTGTTTCCTGATGGGTACTTAATTGTTTAACATCAGGATGGAATTCCTGGGATTCAGAAGGTGAATAGTTCCCAGGAGACCTGGCCTCTGATGGCAGATACAGAGTTCTGTGGCTAGTGCAGTGTGAGGACTCAGCAGAGGACCCAGCCAGCACTGACTAGTCCCCAGAGAGAGAAAGCTTGACTAAGGCAACTAAACAGTGTAATGACAAATATCAAACTAAGATTTAAAGGATAAAAGTTATAATTATTATTGCAAAAATTCAATAGAAATAACAATTTGCCCACTTCCTGTGCCAAATCTTTAATGTAACTAGGTCTCAATCTACATTGTATTTCAGAAGGAATAGCTACAAGTAGTCAAAGCAAAAGAGCCTGGTGTCATACTATAAATTTTATGCAATATACAATATAAACAAGACTTAAATACATATGAATAGCAAGGCATGTTGGTGCACGCTTGTAATCCCAGCATTTGGGAGGCTGAGACCAGAGGTTCTGGGTTGGCGGCCAGCCTCAGCTACCTAGTGAGGCAATCTGCAACTTAGTGAGACCCTGTTTCAAAATAAAGAATTAAAAATAGGGCTAGGGGTATAGCTTGAAGGTAGAATGCCCCTGAGTTCAATCCCCAGTACTGAAAAAAAAAATATATATATATATATATATATATGAATATAAAAATTTAATCAAACACAGTAAGGTATTATACAAATACTTCTGGTTCAAGAATTTCAGGCCTGATATCTAGTTTATACCAACATTTTGCTGTGTGGCCTTGGACAATTAATTTCCATTCTGGGCTTCAATTGCTACTCATATAAAACAGTGTCCTGGTCTTTACTTCTAGGGTTCCTTTGAAATCTTGCCTGAAATTTTTTTTTTTTGGTGGTACTGAGTATTGAACTTAGGGCCTTGCTGCTACACAAGCACTCTATCACTGAGCTACATCCCCAGTAAAATAATGTAAACTTTCATTATTTTGAGTTCATAGATTACTGTCATAAAAATGTTCTCTCCTAGACTGTTAGGTTTCGATGGATGGCATCAGGGCAATTCCAATGGATCACACTCCTCCAGAGCTCCCTATGCAGTAGTCAGCAGGCTGCTGGACCAATATCGCAGCTTGACTGCTTCTGCCCAATTCTGTCTTTACACCTGCCTTTTCACAGGTATTGATTTGAAGGTGCTCCCTAATAAACACTGGAATGCTAAATTTTATCTTGGTGTCTGCTTCTAGGAGAAACTTGTCTGTGACATTAAAATTTTATCTCAGGGAAAAAGTTTGCTAATTCTGAAGTTTTAAAACTTCATATTCCCAAGTGGTTCTCACTAAATATCCCAACCCATCTCAAGCTTCTTTTATTTCTCATCAAATCTTTCCTTTTAGAATACCTGTTGTGGTAGACTGTAGCACCAGCCCTTCCCAATCTGTGTTGCTCGACTGCCTCACACACATACACTATAAAGACTGGAAGACCAAAGGCTTACTTTTCTAGCCTTCTTTGTCACTCAACTGAGGGTCACTATGTGAAAAAGTTCTGGCCCATGAGAAATAAGCAGAGGTTACTAATTCCTTTTCTAGGAAAAGCTTTTGCTTTCCTGAAAAAAGAGCAACGCATGTGGCAGTAAAACATTTTCCCTTCCCTTTTCTTTCCTCCTGGAGCTAGGATGTGACAGTGAGAGCTGCAACAGCGATCTCTGGCCACATGAGAAGCTGATGTTATCCCTGACATCACTGTGCCATTGAATCCACACCAGAAATCACTTCCAGACTTATGTAAGAATAAGTGCCTCTCTGTGTAAGCTACTATATATAGGTTTTGTGTTGCCTAATTAATATACTGCTATTTCCTAATGAACCTTGAGTGTGAAGCTTTTTCATTGTTTTAATTTTTTGCTTGTCACAGGGCTGTGCCACTGGTATTGCTGTCTTGAGCCACAGATGCTCTACCTCCTTCATGCATGAAGCAGCCACAGCCAAAGTAGCAACAGCAGGACCAAGGGCCATGCTGCAACACAGCAGTAAGGCATTTCCAATGGCTACATTAGCTAATATTAACTACAGTAGCTCTAAGGAGTGACACCCTAAGTTGTTTCACCTTGTAGGAAACTAACTTACCACTGGGTCATACTCCCAGAGTTGGTTGCCTTTTAGGTGGTGACATTTGAGCATGGTAACTGGGCCGTTAAGTTTGGAAACGTCCAAGCAAAGGTCATCTGTTCTAATTTCTTTGTTGGCAGTATAAGAGAAAACCTGGAAAACAAAAATGTGCACATGTAAGCTTTAATAGTAAAAAGAAACTGGCCAGCACTATAGATGCCTGGTAACCTGACAAGGAAAAACCAAATATTTCAGATACATGATTTTTTTGTGCCTTACCAGAGTAATGGAGGATGAAATGACTCAAAAAAGCTACTATCAGTTTACACATAGGAAAGTAAAAATGGCCTTAGTTCTGTTTACTCTGAGTATGCTGTCAGGGGTTGTCATCTGTTTGACTAAAAAGGACAAAATAAATTTTGCGTTCATTACTGTTAATATAGTTCTCACAAGGTAATTTTCACAAATATTTTACAGATATTATTAACGTTTCCCTTCTAATGGTCTTTATTATTATTTTCTCTTTAAACATTTCGTGAACAATGTTATGGGATAAAAAGGGCAAAATGAAAAAAAATTTAAAAATTATCCCTTTTATAGGTTTACTAAGATACTCACCTGATTACCTCCCATACCATGACAATTAAAAATTCCAACTTTTTCATTCTCTTTTCTAGCCATGTTATCTAGACATTGATTTGTTTCCACATTTCGTATCTATGGGACAATAACAAAAATGTCAGGAATTAGAGGGCTTAACTAGACAAACGTACATAGATATACACTTATACTAAAATCAATTTAAGCTTTCACTGTACTATTTTGAAATGACCTCAAATTCCCCAGGTAAAGGCTACTGAAAACTTTTTGGTCTAGAAAAGTCTAACAAATTGTGTTAATGTCTGTGTTTAAGGGGGAAATCCTTTAAATTCTTATTTCTTTTATTCCTTCTCACTGTAGCTCCAGATTTTGTATTTAGTTTAGTAAATTCTACTTTGGTTAATAAGTTAAAGCAATTTAACAACATTTTAAGGACATTATTATCAACCAAGATTTGTGTATTATTATTTTTTTCTGGTGATACTGGGGATTGAATCCAGGGGCATTCTACCTCCAAGCTATACCCCCAGCCCTTTTTATTTTTTATTTTGAAACAGGGTCTTGCTAAATTGTTATGGCTGGTCTTGAACTTGTGCTTCTCTTGTCTCAGCTCCCCAGATACTGGGATTACAACTGTGTGCCTCCATACCTGGCAAGTATACTACTTTTGATAGCTACTCTGATGACTTCTCAGGAGATTTAAGATGGGCATTTTCTAGCCAAAGATCTTGGAACTTGGCTTATCTAGAAACTCAGACATGGTGTAGGGCAAACTCTTCTTTCTCATTAGATATTTGTCAATTACACAAAAGGAATTTAAATCAGTCATCAAAATTACGAAGACTGTTTTAAGCAATGCCCCTTGATTTTTTTTTTTTTTTTCTGAATTGTTGCAGCTTAAAAGCATTTGGTAAATTAACAGACATCTGAAAGCCCTAACTCTGTTCCTATGTGTGGTATTGTAAGCAGGTAAGCTAGAGGAAGATGTATGATAGACTACATCTATTGTGTCATGTAAATAGCAAAAAAAAAAAAAAAAAAAATTGTAGTTTTATGTGATGGATGAAGCAGGGCTAAAGTCAAAACTACAAATAAGTCATTTATTCTTATAAAAAAATATACAGTCCACATATTATTCCAACATCTTAAGGCACTAAGAAGTCTAGATACATTTTTCTTATAAAGGTATAAGAGCACAGGTATTAAAAATTGTATTATTCTCAGGCTGCCAGGAATAAGAATTGAGGTTCTGGCATAATAGACTCAGATTTATTTATTTAGTGATACTGGGGATTGGACCCAGAGGCATTCTACCTCTAAGCTACACCCGGCCGTACTTTATTTTTTATGTTGAAATGGGGTCTTATCAAGTTGTTGAGGGCCTTGTTAAGATGCTGAGGCTGGCCTCCAACCTGTGATACTCCTGTCTTAGCCTCCCAAGTACTGTGATTTGCAGGCATGTGCCACCATGCCCAGTTGAGACCCAGATTTAAATCTAAGTGGCTGGAACCCTCTTAGAGTAGTGAAGAGAGTGGGAAAGAGAGGATGATGCTAGTACTACTCTGAGGTTACAGAAGACAACAGGAAGGCTCAGAAATAGCAGTGATCTATACTGTTGCCTATCACTAGTTATCTACATCTGGCTATTCAACCAAAACTCAAGTTTACTTCATTCAAAACAGATTTTTTGACCTTTAAATACCAATACTCCCTCATTTAACATTTTAATATGCCCTACCCCACCTTGAGAGAATAGCTACCTGAGACAAACCTCATTACCATTCTTCAAAAAATCTCCCCTATTTTCCTGATATCTCTACTTTTTTTGTTTGCTTGTGTGTGTGTGGGGGGGGTACTGGGGATTGAACTCAGAGACATTCTACCTCCAAGGTACACCCCCAGTCCTATTTTTATTCTTTATTTTGAAACAGGGTCTCACTAAGTTGCGGAGTGCCTCACTAGGTAGCTGAGGCTGGCCTCGAACCTGGATTCTCCCATCTCAGCCTCCCAAGTACTGGGATTACAAGCGTGTGCCACCTCGCTCGGCTCTGAGATCTCTAATTTATTAATAATCCCACGATGTGTCCAATTATTCAAGCTAGAAATCCTAAGGTCTTTTTTGTTCTGGGTCCAATATATCATATCAGTGTTCAGGATTTCTTTTATCATATAATTTACATCATCCTTTTAATCTATTATTTTAATTCAGTAGCCTATTACCTCAAAATAAATTATATAAATATTTTGATTAAATAAATATTTGTATATAGCAATTCTTCCTCTTCCCCAGTCACTGATCAATTAATCCTTGATGATGGCTATCCTAGTTGAAAAAAATTTAGTCCTAGTTATGACAAGATGAGCCACTGTCTCATTTATTCGCACAAACCAATTATTTCATTTTAGTTTTGATAAAAATTGCCAATCCTTCAATCCTTTTTATCCTTAAAATTTTCCTTCCAAATATAGATGTAAATGTTGATGAAGAAAAGGGATACACGTGAGCGGAATGATTAGAGTGGGACCAATATGTTATTTTCTGCTTCCTTCTCTGTCAAACGGAATGGCTTTTTCATTAAATAATTGCCTTTCATCAAAACTCAAAATAAATTAAAAAAAAGTAATTCTCTCAAAATGTAATAAAGTTTCTTATTATTTTGTAAGTATATTATCACAAATTAATTTTGGTTGTTTTGCTTCCAGAGTGATGCTGCTCATAAATTACCACAAAGCCGGGCGTGGTGGCGCATGCTTATAATCCCAGTACTTGGGAGGCTGAAACAGGAGGATCCGGGTTCGTGGCCAGTCTCAGCTACTTAGTGAGGCCCTCTGCAACTTAGTGAGACCCTTTTTCAAAATAAAAAGTAAAAAATAGGGCTGAGGATGTAGCTCAGGGGTAGAATGCCCCTGGATTAAATCCCCAATACCGTAAACAAAAACAAAAACAAAAAACAAGTTACCACAAATAACTTGTATTTACTCTGTGCCAGGCACTCTTCTATGAGATTTGTACACAACAGCTTACACTGTCCTTACAACACTCCTACAACTTATTATTATTATTATTTTTTTTGTGTGTGGTACTAGGGATTGAACCTCAGGAGCATTCTACCTCCGAGCTTCACCCCTAGCCATATTTTTTATTCTTTATTTTGAAATAGGGTCTCACTAAGTTGTGGGGAGCCTAAGTAGCTGAGGCTGGCCACAAACCCAGATCCTCTGGTCTCAGCCTCCCAAGTACTGGGATTACAAGCGTGTGCCTACAACTTATTCTGAGATGTTTTCTGACATGAGAGATCTGGTCTCTATCCCTTGGGGTTACCACTGACCACTAGATGTTGAAAGTGGAGTTTCTCCAACAACTGCTGGTTCCCATCAGCTGTTAGAGTAAGGAACAATTAAGTTGGATCAGCTAGATGCAGCAGTGAAGCGCAGGTGGGATATCTCCAAAGTGCAGGCAAAGTGGACAAATATCCTGCAAACAAGACTTCTGGAAGAGGGCAGCTATAACGGTTAGTCTTGAGTGGCTACATTAGAGAGCAGAGGGACTTGTTTGTCTCAAAAAGTTTGTGGCTTCCTCATAGGTCCAGGTGGGTTGCTCTACTCATTGGCTGGCTAGAAGATGCAGTTTTTTGGGGATTATCCTTTTCTTTGTGGGCCACCTCACCTATCAGGTCTTTTTCTCAAGGTCATATTAAAAACCAGGATAACTAGGGGGTAAGTTTTGGGAACAAGTCTATGCTTTAGGATTCTAGGAAGAAGAGGATCACATAGTATGTTTGTCTGGTTGGAGTTAAATACAAAGAGCCTTGGGAGAATGGAAAATTAGGAACAAACTTACTTTCTAAGGATATAGAATTAGATGTTCAAAATTGCAATTTCATGTATTTTTAAGGCTATGTAAGCAATTACCAATTTTCTAGTGAGGTGTGCTAATGTGAATGACATAAAACAGAAATTGGACGATACAAATGAAAGGATCAACTTCATACTCATTTGCATGGCTTCTATCAAAAAACCTACCAAGTATAGGCAAGGATATGGAAAAACTGGACCCATGCCTAAAGGTGCAAAGCTGGTTGGTCCTTTCTTTTGTATCTTTTAATTTTCTATTTAATGTCACTTATATTAGCACGGTTTTAGCTAAATAAATAAATAAAAATGTCTTCTTTAATCCTATATTCTCCTTCAGCCACCACCCATTTTTCTGCTCTCCTTTAGAACAAAATTCCTTGCAAGACTGATACACATTCACACTTCTGTTCTCTTTTGAAGCCAGTGGGGTCCCTGGCAATCTCCATGGAAACTCTCTTAAAACTGTGAGATAGAGGCTACTTATAACATCTTCTTGGCCAAATCAATGACCCGTTCTCAGTATTCATGTTACTTGTCTTCTCTGCAGTATTCAACAGTCATCACTTCCTCTTTCTTGAAACAAATCCTTCACGTAGTTTCTGGGACACCATTCATTTGTTTCTTCTTTTATTTCACGGTCTACTTGTTCTCAAAAATTTTTTTTTGTTTTGCTGCTTCTTTCTCATCCCCATTATTTCTAAACTGTGGAAGTCCTTATGGCTTGGTTCACAGTCTTTTCTTTCCACTTACATTTGCTCCTCCCAATGTGACCTCATGCAGTTTTGCAGCTTTAAAAACCATACATATGCTGACAATCCTTAAATTTAGATCTCCACTGCCAACCTTTTCCCTAAACTAGATTTTTAACTGTCATTACCTATTTAACATCTTCCCTTGGATATCGAATTTAATGTGCTCCAAATTGCCCTGATCTCTTTAGAACCTAGTTCTTCCTATAGACATTCATTCTTAGCATCTAGGTAATGTCAACTCCACAGTATCAGTGTCTCAGTCTAAAATCTTAATACAATCTTTGACTACTCTGTTCTGTCACCAATACACCAATTCTACTCTTGCTCCCAATTTTGCTCCATACAGCAGACAATCTGATCCTTTTCAAGTGAAAGTTTGTTCATCTCTCTATGGCTTCCCATTTTATTCTAGAAAAAAATATCCAAAGTCCTCACTACAAGCTCTATATGATTTGATCCTCATTATAATGTTGACCTTATCTTCTACTATACTTCTACTTGTTCGCTCTATTCTGAATAACTAATCTCCCTGCTGTTTCTAGAACGTTAAGTTCTTAGAAGCCTTTGTGCTTGTTTTTCCCTGTGCCCCAAATACTCTTTTCCCAGAACTTAATATGGCTTGCTCAGTCACTTCCTTCAGATCTCCACTCACATATTACTTTAGGAGAGGCCTCTCTCAACTACCCTAGATAAAACTGCACCGTTACCCATTCTCCCCAGTTGTTCACTAGCCTTTCTGCTCTGGCTATAACATGACATACTGTGTACTTTTCATAATTTGTTTTTCCCATAGTCTGTAAATTCAGTAAGAATAGGACCTTTACTTTATTCATTGCTATGTTTCTAGTACTTATCATACAGTAAGTCTCAAATATTAGTTGAATAAATGAAAAAACTGGAAGAGACAACCACGTAGAGTGGGGTGAGGGGGTACTTTTCCTGAGTGACAGGAAGACTTGAATGCTAGGATATGGCCTGGCTATGGCCTTGTCCACACATGTCATCATTTGCTATTACTTACAAAAGTAAAATCTGTCCTATCAATTTCTATCATAAAAAGGTTGAGTTTTTTTTCTCTTATTTTTCTATAAAAGCTAATTTTAAAATTAAAAGCTCATAAAGACCTGCAATGAATTGCAGACAGTCCAGCCTGTTAAGAAAACACATTGCTATACTGAGAGAATAGGGGGGAAAAAGGCACGATTATACAGTATACCCATATCTCCAGGCACATAAACCCAATAAAAATGGCTCTTTGGGAGGAGATATGGGTGCAAAAGAGTACTATTTAGACTTATGGGATAAGAAAGAGGAAGGAAGCAAAAGAAGTTTAATTTTATCAACTAGAGAAAATGCCTCAATAAGGGCTTCAAGTGATCAAAGACAGGCTTGAACAATAGATGAAGATAAGAGAGGTTGCCAAAGATTGCTCCTGACTGCATATCCCAGGGGTCAGCAAATATTTTCTTAAAAGGGCCAGAAAGTAAATATTTTAGGTATTATATCGTGGGCCATATAGTCTCTGTAATTATTGAAAACTCCACTGCTATAGTACAAAAGTAACAGTTAAGTAAATATGTATGGCCATGTGCCAATAAAAGCTTATTTACAAAAACAGGTTAGCCTAAAGGTTGTAGTGTGCTGATCCCTGGCAGTGACAATCATATGCCTATGCTCTTAAAAGAACATTTCTGTAAGTCAAATGATTATGGAATCAAAACAAGAATGGCTACATCTTTTTTTAAAAGGGCCTATGAATAGGTAAGGTCTTTTAATTGCTAAGATGGTCCCAGAAAAAAAGTGAGTCAAATTCCAAGCAAAGAAGTTTGCAAGGGGTGGGGGGAAGAGGAAGTAATGACAGTATTAGGACAAGGTAGGAGTCCTGTGTTCTCTAGGGAAGAAGGCATAGGGTAAAGAAAAGGCTGAATATCTCCTAGAATAGTGAACAATGACAGAAGGGGCTAACAAAGAGAAGAAAACATCTGACTGAATAAATTCAACACACATAAATATACGGCTACTCAGAAGAGAGCTATCAGCCGAGCGTGGTGGCACATGCTTGCAATCCCAGTATTTGGGAGACTTTGACAGGAGGATCGCTTAGTGAGGCCTTAGCTACTTAGTGAGGCCCTCTGCAACTTAGTGAGACCCTGTTTCAAAATAAAGAATTAAAAATAGGGCTGGGGGTATAGTGCAGAGGTAGAATGAACCTGGGTTCAATCCCAGGTACCGAAAAGAGAGAAAGGGAGGGAGGGAGGGGGAGAGAGAGAGAAGGGGGGGAGAGAGGGAGAGAGAGCACGCTATCATCTACCTTTTAAAAGCTGGTGGCTTTCTTTTTTTCTTTTTTCTTTTTTTTTTTGCTGGGGATTGAACTCAGGGGCATTCTACCCCCAAGCCTATTTTTTATTCTTTATTTTGAAACAGGGTCTCACTAAGTTGCAGAGTGCCTCACTAGGTAGCTGAGGCTGGCCACGAACCTGGATTCTCTGGTCTCAGCCTCCCAAATGCTGGGATTACAAGCGTGCGCCACCATGCCCAGCTCCTTTTTTTTTTTTTTTTTATTGCAACTGATGTTAAAAAATAAAATTTTGCATCATGATATGATAAAAACAAAACTGTTTTATTGTAAGCAATATACTCCCATATACTTATTTATTATTTTTTACGGTTATACTAGAGGGTAATAAGAATGTAAGGCTCTTTCATAACAGATCCTGTAGTATGAATACTCACTAGTATAAAAAGGCTAAACTACAAAGCACAACAAATTTGTATTAACTAAATATAGGCATTAATAAGAGATTATTTCATATTTTAAGAAATCTTGTAGCTGAATTCTAAGAGAAATAAATAAAGGCATCACCAGAAGGCATTATCATGCTTATCAACATTCTTTCCAAGTTCCCCACCCAAACTGAAAGTTTTAAAATTCCCAAGGGAAAATAAAATGTGCCAAAAATATAATTTATTATGAATAGTTTTTCAGATTTCCTTGTTAGTTCTTTATAATTTATCTTGACTTTAAAATTTCTCAAGCTTTGATTTGGATGAATACTAGGCTATTAGCTTTACAAGTATATGGTTTCAAGTATGATAGCTAAATGTTAGTTTGTTAAATTAGTAAGTGTTAGAAAATTCTCATTTTATAAATTATAATATGATAAAAAATTAGTATGATGTCAAGTTATGAGGTACTCTGTCAGCTAACAAGAACTATCTCACATTTGTGGTTATATAATTTAAATCTGAAGGTACTTGAAGTACCTTAGAGATTGGAAATTTAACATCTATCATTATTGTTGTTATTATTATTAATATTATCCCTGATACTGGGGACTTCAAGGGCATTCTTCCTTCAAGCTATATTCCCAACTTTTTTATTTTTTAATTTTAAAACAGGGTCTCACTGAGTTGCTGAGGCTGGCCTTGAACCTGTGATTCTCCGGGCCCAGCCTCCCAACTACTGGGATTACAGGTGAGTTCCACCACACCCAGCTTAACCTCTACTGCTTTTTTTTTTTTTGAGGAAGTAAGAACATAATAAACACACAGAATATATAGGTTTTTACCTCTCCCAATGAGAAATAGTGACGTGGAATTTGAGAATCAGGGTAAATACTCTCTAGGTACCAAGAGAAAGGTTTGCATTGTAGTTTGTGTCTTAGACCAAGTCTTGATGATATATCTCCATAATCTACCTTTGTAACACCTGTTGAAAGAAATAATTGACTGAATTATTAATGTTCAATTAGGTAGTATACATCTATTTATATGTGGATTCTAACAAGACAGCAGAATGGGAAAAGTAGTACCATTTTTGGTGACATGTCTATACAAGTTATATATCATGAAACTACCTCCAAAATATAGAACAAGGAAAATACATTAAAAGGTGTCAATCTTTCAAAGGAAAACTAAACTTATGTGAGAATGATATATACTGTTACTTGAAAATACAAGCTATATGGGATCAGAAAACATTAATATATTTATGATCATATACATAAAACAAAGAGTCAAGATCTATTTTGCAGCTGGGCATGTGAGTACATGCTTTTAATACCAGTACTTGGGAGGCTGAAACAGGAGGATCAATTTAGTGAGGTCCTCCACAACTTAGACCCTGTTTCTGAGTAAAAAAAAAAATAGGGTTGAGGATAGGGTGCAGCCTCAGGGGTGGAGTTCCCCTGGGTTTACTGGGTGTAATCCCAGTACCACCAAAAAAAAAAAAAAAAAAAATCCATTTTGCTCAAATATAAATGGTGCAGTTGTTTCCAGTCAGGTTTCTCTCACACAACTCACTGAATTGTGCACACTGCCACTTAAGAGTCCAGAAGTAACTGGGAAAAAAAATGAGGATGGAAGAATAACGATGCCAGGCAGATTTATAGTGGAAGAAACTCTGACTAGGAAAGTTCCGGGAGACAAAGTCTCATGAGGCATTTACAGGGCTCTGAACTGGCTTGTGACACTTGATGGTTTGACTAAGGCCTTGTATGATGGCATCAAGGGCCTGTGCTTTCAGAGAATGCTCATGACCTACTGTTAAAATACTGGTTTTTTAATGTTGACTGAAAAAGCCAAGAATCCAGAAAAAGTCATGTAAACTAGAAAAATAGCTGAAACCTCACAAGAATAAATGTCAAATGTTGCAGTTAGGTTAAGGGAAAAAAAGAGCATGAGTAACATCTGGGCTGGCAAATGACTTCAATAACTTAGTATTATTGCTGAGAACATATTACATCAGGCATTCTGACAAACATTTTCTACACTTGATTTCATTACTCTTTACAGCGACCTCATCAGGCAGGTGTTCACCTCAACTCAAAGCTTTACTTCAACCCTTCTTACTGCACCTTAGAAAGCATTAGGATCAGGTACAAGGATAGTCTTGAGCTGGGCGTGGTGGCGCACGCTTGTAATTCCAGCGTTTGGGAGGCTGAGACTGGAGGATCTGGGTTCGCGGCCAGCCTCAGCTACCCAGTAAGGCACTCTGCAACTTAGTGAGACCCTGTTTCAAAATAAAGAATAAAAAATAGGGCTGGGGGTATAGCTCGGAGGTAGAATGCCCCTGAGTTCAATCCCCAGTACTGCACAAAAAGAAAACAAAACAAAACAGGATAGTCTTTTATTTCTAATGCAAAATAAACTAACCTGGAGAAATTATATAGAAGAAATTCTTGAATTCATCCATCCACACTTCTGCAAGTCGTCTGTTATTTTTATTGATAATCTGCCCTGTACCTCCTGGAAATGTGTAAGGTGTAGCTTTCCGAAACACATGTCCAACATGTGAGCATGTAACAATTTCCAATGTTCCTCCACACTGCCAAATCTGAAAACAACAGCAAAGCCCATAAGAGACACTGATAGTTTAAAAAAAGTTGTAGACATATACTGAGATTCATAGTTGAAATTTCACAGACGCTTGGGCATACACTGGGGTTCCTACTGTTTGATTACAAAGCCAATGCTTCTCAGGAACAAACATTTCTCCAATTTTTGATTTTGATTAAACCAAAAGTAAAAAATTAAAATATAGAAAAAAGATTAAAGTATAAATACAGAAAAGACATACTATTATAGCAAGTGTTTAAATTTCTTTGTTTTGTGTTATATACTGTATTTATTAATGTGGTTCATGGTTTATGG
>PVLC010035821.1:0-16114 GCA_004027655.1 Graphiurus murinus | reverse complement strand
GCACGCTTGTAATCCCAGCATTCAGGAGGCTGAGACCGGAGGATCCGGGTTCGTGGCCAGCCTCAGCTACCTAGTGAGGCACTCCGCAACTTAGTGAGACCCGGTTTCAAAATAAAGAATAAAAAATAGGGCTGGGGGTATAGTTTGGAGGTAGAACGCCCCTGAGTTCAATCCCTAGTACCGCAAAAAAAAAAAAAAAAAGAAGAGTCACTTTGATGTTCCTTAATTATCTCATAGAAATGATGCTATGAAACTTCCAAACCTGAGTGATAAAAGACATTGATTCTTTTCCTTGTCCTCTGTGGGATGGCTCACCCTGTGGGAAGCTAGTTGCCACTGTCTGTACGAAGCATGTCTGTACGAATGTCAGTATGTCAAAACAGGAAGCCCTCTTTCCAAAAGCAGCAAAGGACTGTGGGCTCCAGCCAGCAGCCATGTGAGCACGCCGTACTGGAAGCTATCTTATTACTAATTTGAATACATCTTTTGTAAATTATAAATATCCCTACTTTCACAAAATAAAGTTCCCCCAATATTTCCATTGCCTATTAGCCTTCTTTATGTTGTTCTTTGTAGATACTTTCTTATGACCAACATAGTCAAATCTGTTTCCTCTTGATAGCATGTTGATTTCCTGTTCTACTTGGGAAGGTCACATCTAGTTAGATAATACATGACTATTCTACTTTATTCCATTTAAATATATTTAATATCATTTTTAACACTTAGAACTTTAATATATCTGAAATTTATTTTATATGGTATAAGAATTTCATTCATAACACTACAAAAAGTGAAGGATTAACATTTTCCACTCTTCCAGTTACTGACTTGCCCAGCAACATACATGGAATGAGCCAATATTCTTCACTAATTTGGCGTGCCACATTTGTAAAATAATACATTCCCATTCTGGTACAATGATTTACTTAATTGATAATATTCTAGTAATGTATTTATTAGGACAACTTCCTATGATATTTTAGAATATGGTGGAGCAAATTCTCACAATTCCTTTTCAAAAATTTCTTGAAATTCGTGTATATTTATGAACTTAAGAGCCTAGTTTTGATTCATTAAAAATATAAAATTTTTTGAAAATAGTATTGTGTGTACCTACCATGAATGTATTTTTTTCTGAATTTTTGATAATTTTGTTATAATGTCTCCTATCTAGAGAATGGATTTTTAAATGTCATGCTTTAGGCCCTCAAAAATGACATATTTTTAGTAATTAATAAATTTGAAGATTTTTATATGTTTAATATTTTGCTACTATTGTGAAAGTGATCTTTGTTTCTTTTCAGATTTTCTTGTTATATTATTCAATTGATGACAAATTGGGAGGAGAACCAGAAATGATAGCTAAAATAGAGTGTATTTTGGAGTGAACAATGGCAAATACAGTACATATTATAACTTACAGATTGCACCTGTAAAAGTATTTGTAAGAAGTACTTACTAGGCAAACCAAAATGTCTACCATACATGAATTAAACATTCAGTTAAAAACTATAAACTCAAGTATGGCATCATGGCATGGTGATGCATGCCTGTAATCCCATCTACTTGGAAGGCTGAGATGGGAGGATCTTAAGATTGAGGCCAGCCTGGGCAACTTAGTCAGACAGACATACAAAAATCAAAAAGGGCCAGAGATGTAGCTCAGTGGTAGAACATGAGGCCCAGGGTTAGATCCCTATTACCACCAAGCATACACATGGGGGTGAGCGTGTGTGGGCGTGCACACACACACACACACACACACACACACACACACACACACACACACAGTAAACCCAAAAGAAATGATAACATGTCTATACAAAAAGTGGAAATAGTTCAATAGACTATAAACTGATAAATGGATAATTAAAATTTGGCATATCTATGCAGCAAAATATTGTTCAGCAATAAAAATAATTAATCACTAATACAGGCTATAGCATGGATTAACTTTGAAAACATTCTAAGTGACAGAAACTTGATTCAAGAACCATTTATTATATGGTTCTATTTATATGGAAGCCCAGAATTTAAAAAAATCCATAAAGACAGAAAGTAGCTTGGTAGATGCCTAGGGCTTGTGGAAGTTGGGGAAAATGGAGAGCAACTTTTAATGACTTTCATTTGGGGTGAAGAAAATATTCTAAAATTGACTCTGGTGATTGTTGCACAACTCTGAATATATTAAAAGCCGATGAATTATATCCTTTAAATGAGTGAATTGTATGGCATATGAATTATATCTCAATATAACTGTTGTTAAAATGCTATAAGAAAGATACTAGAATATATCTAAATAAAGTAGATGAAGGATATTTTAAATACGTATAACAGAGATAATAAATAAAAACCAAAGTACACTGCTTGAAAGATGAATAATGTAGCCTGGCAAGACTGAGCAAATTAGGGGAAGAGAGAGAGAAAGAAAAGCAGGGATGAGGTGAGTAGGGGGAGTCTGCATATGATTAATGCATGCTCTATGCATGTGCTGAATATCGCATTGAGTTCCACTAATGTATACAATTTACACATAATAATACATTTTTGGTACTGTGAATTGAATCTAAGGGCATTCTAACTCAGAGCTACACCCGCCCTTTTTTACTTTTATTTTTCATTTTGAAACAGTGTCTCTCTAAGTTGCTGAGGCTGGCCTCAAACCTGCGATCCTTTCTATCTCAGTCTCCAAAGTACTGGTATGTGCCACCCCACTGGGATTAATAAAATATTTTTTAAAAAGAAGACACAAACAGAAAACATTCAAACTTTAAAAAGTAGGACTTGGAGAGCTATGTGGGTACCAAATATATGGAATATGATTAACTTTATTATCGGAGAAATATAATTTAAAACCAAAACATGATACTAGGCGTCCATTTGGCAAAAATGAAAAAAGAAAATACCAGATGTTATTGAGAATGGAGAATGAATGGAATTTTTATAGACTGTGACAGGTGAGCAAAGGTATAACTACCTTGAACAACTATAGCAACATTATCTAGTAGAGCTAAATATTTACTTAGATAGTGATCTGGAAAGATCTAGTCTTACTCATTTTATCTTTAGCATGACTCAGGTTCCTTCTTTCTTTCTTCCTTTTTCCCTGTTTGTATTTAAATTTCCAGATATGGAGATTAAAATTATGTTATTGTAATTTGTTTCTTTTTTATATTAAAACGATCAGAGAAGGCATTCTACAATACTTCAACCTTTTTGAAATTTATTGAAACATTTCTTGTGGCATAAAACATAGTCATATTTTATAAAAGTTTTATATGTTTGAAAAAATTTATTTATTTTTCATGGGTGCATTATATGCTATTAGATCAAACACTTCCCTCCTCTATTGTTACTAATTCATTTATTCACTCCACTAAAGCTTTTTCTTTTAGAAACAGTGTTCAATTATTATACTCTGGTGATAAATATAATATATTCATGATTTCTGTATAATTTCCTATTATATATTTCCATATTGTATTGCTGAGATCATGTTACTTCATGTTTAGTATAAATTATTGATGGAGCCGGGAGTGGGGGTCACATGCTTGTAATCCAAGTACTTGGGAGGCTGAGACAGGAGGATTGCAGGTTGACAGCCAGCCTCAGCTGCTTAGTGAGGCCCTCTGCAACTTAGTAAGACCCTGTTTCAAACTAAAGAATAAAAAATAGGGCTGGGGATGTAGCTCAGAGGTACAGTGCCCCTGGTTCAATCCCCAGTACTGAAAAAAAAATTATTGATAGATGTTTCTTTTATTAGTATGAAATACCCCTTTCACTTTGAAGACTATTCAATTAAGTTCTTTTTATTTATTACACTGGTATTTACTTATACATGCATAGGGCATATACAAACACATACATATATATATGGGGAAATATATTTTTATACATTAAACATTTTATATATCTTGTTTGTCATCTATAAAGAGCCACAGCTAAATCTAATCCTTTTATTTAGCCTTAGAATTTCCATTATTTAATTATGATTTTAGTCCCTGTGTACCTAATATTATCATTGATATACTGAGTCTTATTTCTGCAATTTTACTTTGTGCTTTACATATACCATATTTTCTCTCTTTCTCTTTTATCCTTAATCTCTTTATTCCCCTGTCCTGATTAAGAAATGACATGTAATATCTTATTAGTTTACTATTATCCCTAAATTTTGTAACAGAGATATTTAAATTTATATTTTCCCACCCAAATCTAAAGTTTATAGGTATCTGTATGCAGACAATCTTCTGTATTCATAGTTTCTACATTTAAGATTCAACTAACCATGGTTGAGAATATTAAAAACATTGCATTTCTTCTAAATATTTATAAACTATTTTTTCTTGTCATAATTCCCTAAATAATACAATAACTTATATAGCATTTAATTATATTAAGAATAAATGATCTAGAGATGACATAAAGTGTACTGGAGGATGTGCGTAGGTTACATGCGCATACTAAAGCCATTTATTATATAAGGGATTTGAGTATCCATGGGTCTTCATATCTTCTGGGGGTCCTGGAACCAGTCGGCGAGGGATACTGAGGGATAACTGTATTTTTCCTAAGTAAGACAAAGACTTTAGTATTAAGGTTTGAGAAGTCTAAATTTGAGATATTCCTAAAAGGCTATTTCATCTTCACAGTGCTGTAAGGTGTTGTTTGAGAAGTTGTTGAGACTTGGTTTCAGCTTCTCATCTCCCTTTCCCCATTCTTCTTCCCCTGCTTCCTTGGAGCACTCTGCAGTAAACTTCTTGAATACAAATCTGAGCAACTCAAGATAAGCTCCTGGGAAGCAAACCTGCACTGTTCAGGTTGTACTCAATCTGGACACAGCTTTATTGTACTCTCATAATGATTTGCACCTATTTTAGGATTGAATGGACACCTTAAATTACATAACTGACATCTTTCAGTTTAACTTGACATACTGTCCCTTCAGACTTCCTGATGTTACCATATGAACAAAAGCAATAAAATTCCAATTTAAGATATGTTCCAATTTTAGAGGCTGCTTAAAGATTAACTTATTTTTTTATTTAGCATTATTTAAATCAGCAGATATAAGAAATGTAATAATTTTATTTACAGTAGTAGCAGACAGTAGCCATCAGCTGTTCGTATTAAGTATGAGTTATGTTGAGCAATGTCACCATGTATGAAACTAGAGAGAGACCCTGTTGTCTATTTCTAGACTGCAGAATAGGCATGAACAGATGAAGATATGGAAGTCTGCTGATTAAAGGAGTGGCAAAGCTCCAGATTCAGTGCATTAGCAAGTTCATTATGAGTGGTACTGTGTAGCCTGGTGACAGAGGGACAGTTGGTATTGATTTGGAATTATAATAGTTACATCCTTTTAACATAACGACTGCCTAGTGGGATAATACCTGTTTGAATGTACTCAAAGAAATGTAAATAAAACATGAGAGAATAGACATAAAAACAGACAAAAAACTAAAAAAAAAAAAAGACTGATTATTTTAGTCATGTTACTTGGCATCTGAAGAGATGCCAAACACCAGTGGGTGGTCACTATAAGATGCCAGAGTACTAGATGTCAAATTACTGATAATCTAAAAGATTTCTAAAATATAATTCAAGTATCTTGTGATAAACCTGAATTTCCTGCATGTGTGAAATGAATTTGAATTAGTTCCAAAGGTAGCTCTAGGTTTAGTGACCAGAGGACTGGACTTTGTGATTCTGTCCACCAAGGATACTGTTCTGCTCCACAGGTGAGTTATTTAACATCTCAGACATTTACTTTCTTTGCTGTAAAAATATATGATGCAAAAATTACAGCATTATTTTAGTGGATGAAATAGAATTGCTAGAATAAACTGAATAAGGATCAAATATTTGCTTAAATAGCAACATTGTTAAAATAAGAGGATATTTACTTATTAAAAACTTTCTTCAAAAACAGGATTGTGCTTAACAGTGATGCTTAAAATTTGCATGAAGAGTATATATTGGAATTCAGTAAAAGATAACAAAGCTAAACAACAAGATGGAGAGAAAGAGGAACCAGAAAAAAGATTACAATGAAAACTTCAACCTAAATGTAGGCCTAAAATTGAGCTCTAATTTTCTGAAGTAAACATAGAAAAAGAGACCTTGTTAGTTATACAAAACAGTGTTTTCTCAGGGTTAGTATTAGATATCTGGTCTTCATTCTAAGAGAAGGCAAAGATTTCTCTTGAGAT
The DNA here is from genome assembly GCA_004027655.1 of Graphiurus murinus. Taxonomy (NCBI): domain Eukaryota; kingdom Metazoa; phylum Chordata; class Mammalia; order Rodentia; family Gliridae; genus Graphiurus; species Graphiurus murinus. The sequence goes on along the minus strand of PVLC010035821.1, from coordinate 9,896 downwards.
TATTCATAAAGAGGACATTGTTGGAAGTAATAAACAGTATCCTCAATGGTACCCTTAAAATAGATGCAGGGACAAGAGCTTTACAGAATGGTTTCTAAATAGGTTCCTTGCATTATTCCAAGGAGAAATTTAGTAAACACACTTCTGTGGATAGAAAGCCAAGAGGAAGATTCTTGCTTATTTGCTGAAGGGTACTGAGAAATGGAGTAAAAGAAGCAATTGCAATCTACATAGTTGCTTTAACATAGGGATGTATTTTAGGATATCTGAAGGGATAAATATAATTTGTTCTGAGTTTGCTTCTCTCACAAAGAAATATTAGACACAATGTTAGAAAGGCTGTCAGCTGAAATTGTAATCCTTGGAAAATACAAAACGAGAAGCTATTTGATATCATTTGTTCTACTCATTTAACAAATGTTTGAGCAACAAGTATAACCTAAGCAAACTATCGTGGATATACAGCACAATATTGTAGTTTTGAGATTATATTTGTCTTTATGTTCATGCACAGAAGCTACTCAAGTTATGATGGAGTTATGATCCAAAAGCACCATTGTAAGTTGAAAATACTGAGCTACCCACCATAGCTTAGCAACACAGTACACCGTGGAGTGTCAGCTTTCATCCTCATGATCACTAGGATGACAGAGCCATGGCTAGCTGCCACTGCTCCGTATCAAGATAGTATCATACTATAGGCCACGAGTTCAGCAAAAGACCAGTATTCAGTGAACAGTTCTACAGAATACATTTTCTACCATGTTAAAGTCAAAATATAGAAAGTCGAACTCATAAGTTAGGGACTTCTGTATGTAATAACGTTTAGCTGCACTGTCCCCCAGATACTCACAAACAAAAGACTCTGGTGTCTGTTATTAAATTTAACACAGACAAGTGCAGAGGCAAGGCAGTTCAGTCTTACAAACATTATGAGAAAATCAATCTGCAGCCTGCCTTGCCATTCTCTTAAGGACGTCTGGATAGCCTAATAAGATCCATATGGGAACGGAGGGCTATTATCTGTGGTGGGAAAAGGGAGATGATCATTTGGTCTTTCCCATGTAGAATTTGTCAAAATGCACCATTCTAGATGATTTATTTTGTTTAAGCTAATTTAAACATAGGCATTTTGACAAGTTGATTTTATAGTAAAATTTATCCCTTTAAATGATAATGTAAAAATTCAATTTGCTTAGAAGTCTTTATAATTGTCTTTAAAATGGGATATACAGTACTGCGCTGTGGTGCTCGGTAATCCAAGTACTTGGGAGGTTGAGACAAGAGGATTGATCACATGTTCGAGGTCATCACATGGTAACTTATTGAAACCTTGTCTCAAAATAAAAAATAAAAAGGGCTGAGGGTGAAGCTCAGTGGTAGACCAGCCCTGGAATCAATCCCCACTACCACACACACACAAAATGGGATAGATGAATTATTTGGATAACATAAGCAATATGAAACCTGCCATTATCTGACTTGTCAACATGTGCTGATATTAGTGAAATGGGTCTCATATTTTGCCCCTGCCTTTTTTGTCCAGAATGCTGAATTTTTGTGTACTTTGGCTGCCATGGGCTATTGTTCCACTTTTCACTATTATATGAGTCTACCTCTAGCACTATTAGTTGGGAAATCAATAGCCATCTTTTAAAAACCATAAAAAAATGGGTTAAGAGGATCTGAAAGTGGATGGAAGAGACTGTCTTCTGACAACATGAGTTTAGAGCATGGTATCAGTTACATTAATATTGGCTACTCAGAGAAATTACATATTTCCTCAGTTGGCGGGATTCACCCAGTTAGGTCTACTGATATTTAGATAAATTATGTTTTATCATAGTCACAATTGTGTTTTTTACTATTTAACTTTGAGATTTGCTTATTTTTTTAAGAGTAAGAACTAAACTGATTTAACTTTTAAGGAAACAGAGATAAATATTTGTATGTAATTTTATAATATTAGTTATAATGAAGTTGTTAACGATGACTGACATGCACCAGGCACAATGATAAGCATTTTGCCCTCAAAACCTCATTTAACACTCCACAAGCAGGGAGTAGATATTACTTACCTAAAAATGTCTTCACATTTCTCTTATTCTCAAAGACAGTTTTACTAAGTATACAATTCTAGGTGATGGTTATTACAAAACAGTTTTACAGAATACACACACACACACACACACACACACACACACACGTATTCCTTACAGCCAGTGTATTCTTTGTCCTTATAAAACAACACATGCACTATGACTTCTTTCATTCAGTATAATGTTGTGAGATTCATTCACCTTGTTACAATGTATCAATAATTTATTTAAATGAATGATTAACATTTTATAATAAGAATAGTTTATCTATTCTCAGGATAATATACATTTAACTTATTTCTACCTTCTCAATGCTGTGGATGAAATTTCTGGGAATATTCGCATACAAATCTCCATAGACATAAGCATTCATTTTTCCTATGCCAATACTTGGTGGTAGAATAGGTTTATGTTTAACATTTAAAAAAAGAAAGAAAACAAACAAAGTCTCAAATTTCCCCAAAGAAACTGTACCAGTTTACACTCCTGTCAGTGTTCTAGAATTCCAGCTGTTATATATCCTCATCAATATTTGGAGCTGTCAGTCTTTAATTTTAACCATTTTAGTAAAAGTGTGCTATTGTCTCCTTGTGATTTACTTGCATTTCTCAATATTTCTTCTCATTGCTTTCAGTCTTCTAGCTTCGGCGTCCCCTTTATCCCTAGATTCTATTCACTTCCTATTTATATTTCCCATGTCAGACAAGGAATTTTAAAATATATATATATATATAGGGATTATTTGGGGTCTTTCTTTCCTGTGACTTATTCATTTCAAACTTTCCCCCTCATTTACCTTTATCTTGCGCAACTCTGAATTCCATCTTTTGACTCCTTGAGACAATGAAGCTGTAAGTCTCTGCTCTTTTGTTCTAGGTGCCCTCTCCCCCATATACTGATACTACCTAATAAAGAGAGCATTTTAGCCAGACATGGGGACATGGTAGCTCACACCTGTAATCCGAGTATTTGGGAGGATGAGACAGGAAGATTATAGGTTGGAGGCCAGCCTCAGCAACTTAGTGAGACACTGTTTTGAAATAAATAGAAGATTTTTAAAAAAGGACTAGAGATGTAGCTTGGAGGTAGAATCCCACTGAGTTCCATCCCCAGTAACCACCCCCTCAAGAGTGTTTTACAAGTAATACATTGTATATGTTCTGTGACATATATTTTAATACACTTAAAATAGTTATCTTGAGAGTTAGTTAAAAACAGTGTCTCTGTTAGCAATATTTATTCAGCAACAAATTTTTAAATATTCACTTATACTGACACAACTATTAAAATGTCCAGACCACTCTGAAAGCAAAACTTGCCAAAATACCTTTAGTTTGATCATATGGGAAGGCATTATTACAATGCCTGTATCTCAGAAAAATAAAATTTCTATAAAGCACACCTATTACTAGATTTGAACAATTCTATACCCTGCATTGTGTATCAAGATAAACTATTTGTGAGAGACATCAAGATAATTAAATGAAAAAACTTGGTTATGGAATTTTCCTGGCTCTGTCACTTACTAACATCTTGACCTTGGGCAATTTAATTACCCTCTATGCTCCAGTTCCTCATTTGGAAAACAGAATAGTAATGCCCACCTCAGAAACTTGCTGTGAAAAATAAAGTAAGTAAATATGTGGAAATAAAATGGTCTATGCATGGCATATAAAAAGTATTATGCAAGCATATATTCATTTATTTCTCTGGAGATCTTTTCTATGGACCCTATCTACTAAGAAAGCCTTACTTATTGGATTCTATTTGGTAATTCATAGCTAAGAGCTGTTTATAATCAGTTTTGCTTTGGGTGCAGTCAGACAGATCTGTGCCTAGCAGAGGTTAACATACATCAACACTCAGTAGATTCCTGTAAAATGGAATCTACTTAAAATGGTCCTAAGTCAGTTCTGTGGGAAAAAGTCTTTCCTTGATTGCTTATTAAACACTTTTTAAAAAATTTATCTGTTTCATAAAATATGGTATTCTCACTGCAAAGCAGGTAGAAATTAACAAAAATCAGACCTGATTGTTTGAGTTTAAGAGCCTCAGCCCATCTGATATTCTGTCAGTGATGTCAATGGCCTCTAGCCTCTCCATTTTCCCATTTCACCCACCAGATTCAAATTCTGTTATTATTACCCCAATGTACTTTTTTTTTTTTTTTTTTTTTGCGGTACTGGGAATTGAACCCAGGGGCATTCTACCTCCGAGCTATACCCCCAGCCCTATTTTTTATTCTTTATTTTGAAACAGGGTCTCACTATGTTGCGGAGTGCCTCACTAGGTAGCTGAGACTGGCTGCGAACCCGGATCCTCCGGTCTCAGCCTCCCGAATGCTGGGATTACAAGCCTTCGCCACCACACCTGGCTCCCTAATATACTTTTACTATCTAATTAATTGGATACATTCATGTCTCCGTACCTTATAAGTATAGCTAAATGTTTGCCTTTTCTCTTGTAATAGATACATTTATAATGTTTGAAATAATTACTATTGATTTTTGTTTCATTGTTTCAAAAGAAATCATAGGACAGACTGTGTGTGTGTGTGTGTGTGTGTGTGTGTGTGTGTGTGTGTGTGTGTGTGTGCTTTTGCTTCAAATGATTCCAAAACCATTTCAAATTAGGCCCCAGGAAAGTGGGACTGGTTTTTTTTTAGTGTCATGAGGAGCTCAAATGAGATATATCTCTGAACTGCTGGGGAAAAGTTTGAAACAGAGTCTCTATTTGAAAGTCCATTTTTTTTTTTTTAAAGATGATGTTGGAGTTAGTATTATAAACACCAGTGTTTCTGTAGAAATGTATAATTTTAAATTTCTTCAAACATTTCACACCTGGTCTCCAGAGCCAATATTGATCACACTTAGAAGAGGAATATGTGTATTATACACACACTGATTGGGATCTTATTGTTCTCCAGCTCCTTATTGACAGAATGTCACCCTTTGTACCTTTGGACCCCAGAGTCTCTCCACACAGAATCCCAGTTGTGTTTGTGTACTGAGGATTGTATCCTTCAGGGGAGGCTGGGATGGGGACCAGCTGTCAGGGAGAGGAGCTGCCGTGGTCTAACAGTCACACCAATCCCTCAGTAATCCTTTTATGATACAACTGACCGAACCAGCAGTACAAAAAAGAATGAACTGTGGTTCTGCTCAGTGAAATCTAAAGAGAAATTTGATCAGAAGCTTTTGAGAGGTTTTCTCTATTCTTAAAAGAGACTAAAAGAAAAGATTCCCTGTCTTCTGGCCTTGAGAAATTATTATGCCAGGAGTAGAGGTCTCAAATTTCTGCAGCCTTCTTAGTGACCACGGAAGAATTAGCTCTTCAGTTCAAGATGGCAGAGCTGTGAGGTCAAACAAAAGGACTGTGGAGTCGTTTCATCGATGAACCTGCAGTTACTTACACTCTTGGCTTCTGGCTGTGTTTATGCTATATCATGCTGTTATATTTATGTATTTTCCTCAGTCTCTTGTATTTTTGAGGCCAATTGCAGTCTAAAATACAAAAGAACTCCTTATATTGCCTGGAGGGAAACATGAAATGCAAGGCCTAATAAAGTCCAGTAGGTGACACATTTTGGAAATTAGCATAAAGTAGATACTTAGCAACTTTTTGAATCTGGCATACTGATACATTAATGAGTTTGAAAAGCATTTTCAATAAACATTAAATTGAAACATTCAGTTAATGAAAAAGACAATTTTGAACAAAATAAGACAAAGGAGAATTTACTACTTACTACACTTTAAAAATTTTTTCTTTAAAACTTTATGAGAGCAAAATATTGGGGAAAGTTTTTAAAAATTCCCAAATGTGATTTTTAAAACAATTTCCAATATTGATGCTGACTGTTTTTCTTATTCCAAGAGAATTTCAATATGCCTGTTTTTGTTTTTGTTCTTGCTATTTTTTCTAGATCATGATCAATTTTACACATTTATTTTCCTTAAGTTTTATTGAGGTTAAGGGTGTTAAGGGTTATATCAGATAATGACTTGCATATTACTTAGCAAAATCAAGCAGATTTCTTAAACACATTGTCAGTTTTATTTGAATAAGATATATCACAGAAATATCCTTCCCCCTCCTCTCCAACTCCTGTCATTCAGCATCATCAGAAATTTGTTAATTATGGATCAATTGTAAGGGTGGGTGTGTTCAGAGACAACACAGGGGTTGAAGGATAATGGTGTTCAAATATGACCGACAATACTTTATCCCATAAAAAAATCAAACCAAATCTCTCCAGCTTGGCTTTCTATGTTCTCTGCAAGAATTATATTCTCAATCCAGTCACCATTTTAGTTTCTTTTTGTTTGTTTGTTTGTTTTTGGTACTGGGTATTGAAACCAGGGACATTCTACCTCTGAGTTATACACCAGCCATACTTTGTTTGTTTGTTTGTTTGTTTGTTTGTTTATATTTTGAAACAAAGTCTCACTAGGTTGCTGAGGGTCTCACTAAGTTGCCTTGAAACTGTGATCCTCCTGTCTCAGCCTTTCAAGTACTGGGACTATAAGTGTGCGTCAGCATGTCTTGCTCAGTCACTATTTTATACCTCTTTTCCCAGCCTGTAACTGCACATTTATACTTCATGAGCATTTATACTTTCACATTTATACTTCAGACTCACCTAAAAGCCCAGCTGCACCTGCTGCCTTCTCATCCCCATCTGCACAAGTTGAAGCTCTGCCTCAATTAATGCTAAGTCACTGCTTCAGTTAGCATTCTCACTAATAGAGTCCGAAGCAACTGAACACCATTATGTAGAGGACGGCATATTTATTTGCTCACAGTTCTGGAGATTTCAGGAGTTTGGTTCACGTTAGGCCAGGTGAAGTCTGAGGAGTTCAGGGAATGCAGGGAACAGAGGGATAGAACACAAGGACTCTGCTCTCACATCCTGAGGCTAGAAGCAAGAGCCAGAGAGGGAAGGAAAGACCACATATAATCCCAAGGCCACATCCCAAGGAACCTGCCTCAGCAGCCAGGCCTTGCCTCCGAGGTCTAGGAAGACATTCTCAATCCAAACTACAATAGCCATTCATTGAATGGCATTTTCAGGAAACACACGTGGTAACAGATTTTTTTTTTGTGCAAAACTATATAGAGAGTTTAGAGGCATTAGTGAAGAGAAAAGAGTGTTGATACATTTGCCATTATTCAACAGCCAAAGGAAACTCATAAAGTAATTTTTAAATTACGAACCATTGATGATCAAGTTTTTCCTATTTTGGGGTATTATTGTTTTCTTTTTTTCCTTTTCTGCTATTTTGCTTACCTCAGCTTATCAGAGAATGGAGTCATTGTTTTTCTTCCTACATAAAATGATAATAGATAAATTTAATAAGAAAGAAATTCCAGGGTGTTCATCAATTATTAATGGCAAGTACCATGAATTTGTGAATGTATACTGTGTGCCAGGGACAAGATTAAGGTTAATAGAACATTCTGCTTCCATTGGATATCAGGTTTGACTTCAGGACATCTTTCATGATTAAACACAGCTAAATATAGGGTAGTAAAAGTGAATATTAAAGATATTTAAGAAATATCATCTGCCTGATGCTGCACATGAAATACCTTTCTGAAAGAACATCTGGTCCTCAGAAATCAGAGGGAAAGAGACAGAAAAGCTTTCCACTTGCACAGACTAACAGTAATAATTAAGACTTTTTATTTGTAAAGTGCTAGGTACCTGTGGAAATTTAAACCTACTTCCATTTAGAAATAAGATACATATATAATTATTCTCTACAAATTATTTTAACATTGAATTTCAGAAACTTAAAGAACAACTTTTTATTTTAGTAACTTGTAAGAACAAATTTAAGATATATCCAGTGTTAAAAATTGAAAAGACCAAATCCTTTGAGTGCTACTTTAATCCCAGATCAAACAAGGCCTGCTGGTCCAAAACCTAAAATCGATTTCATTACACATATCAGAGCTGGTCCTATTTCCTTCCTGACTTATTAAAAGCAGATGGTTTATGTGGAAGATAAATATTTTCTTAATGCTAACTTTATAATGGGCAGATTGAATCAATGTGTCCACCAATTTCTACATGGATCATTCACATTTTAAAATACCTTTTGTTCCCCAAGGCTGGAGTCAGCCCACATGTAATGAGCATTAGTTTTACTTTAATGAAGGGACGTATCCACAGTTTCAGAGAAAAGCATTTCTTTTTACAATAGGGTTATTTACCTGTTAACTTACTACTTTAAAATTTTTATGGTAGCCTGGGATTCTTAAGAGTGCATTTCAGAGCCAGAAATGGTGGCACAAAGTTTTAGTTGGGAGACTGAGACAGGAGGATCACAGGTTCAAGGGCAGTCTCAGCAACTTAGCGAGATCCTCACCAACTTAACAAGACCCTGTTTTCAAATAAAAAATGAAATAGGCTGAGGGTGTAGCTAGGAGGTAGAATGACCCTAGGTTCAATCTCTAGGATCAAAAAAGGTGCATTGCAGCCCTGAGACTGAGGTCATGGAGGAGGAGACATAACTGAAGCTATAGGCAGAGTAATAACCTGGAGGAATGTTCTGAGCAGGCACAGACCCAGGGCAGTTATACAGATTCCTCTCCCTTTTTCTGAAGCTCTGCAGAGCAGCGATGGGGCTGTCAAAGTCAACACTTTGTTCCCAGCATGGAGGAAGGAGCATCAATGCAGCCTTGTCAAACTACACTGCCAGTTCAGGAGGCCACTGCGCTACTCTTTGCTCCCTTAGAAAATGAGCTCACGTCTTATCTATCTTGCAGCAAAAGTGGTTTCTATAAACTCTACATTTTAGCAATGTGTGATGTTGTAACAAGGGCTTGGTTCCTTCTCTACCCTGAATGGCTATGAGACAGCTTGAAGAGATGTCTGTGAACAGAGGGAGCCCTGCACCAATTATAAGTCTGTTTTCACTTTTCTCTTGTTCCCAATGCTGTGTTCCAGTGTTCTCTCTCGCAAAGCCTTACCCTGACTTATTTCCGCTTCAATCAAAATGAGCTTCTACTTGTTCTCAATTCCCAGAACTACCCTGACTTTTATACAGGTTAGTTAACCTGTTGATAAAATTGCTAATGAAATTAATACTCATGGTCACATTAGTGCTATGAGGGAGCTTAGACACATTAGCTCCACACTCTCGCTTCACACTACCAGGCAGGAGGGGAAAGGGGAGGACTACTGTTATTGTAATTATAATATATATCAAAATCAATTGTCATCAAGAAAAGCTGAGAGAATGGCTCCCCGGAGACCTCCTTCATACCATATGTATTTCCTTTAATAAACCAATGGCAATAGAGTCTTCTTCTCAGCTTTGCAGAATCTCAGCAGTGCAGGCGCCAAACAGTTGAATAAATAAGGTTCTGGTGTATACCTACAAAAATCACAAAATACTCAATTAGAAAGCTGACTATCAATGTATTAATTAATAAAGAGAAACATTATCATCAAATAAACTGGAAAGAATCGTTGGTCTATGAAAGAATATCAGATAAGCCAAACTAATAATATTAATTAATTACAAATTACTAATAAAACATTATTTGCTGGGCATTGACTATTGTGCCTTACAAAAGTTGGATCCAAGTTTTTTCTACAATCTTTTAACCTAGATGCTATTATTCTCCCATTTTATAAATAAGGAAGATAAACTGGGCACAGTGATGCATATCTGTAATCCCAGTACTTGGAAGACTGGGACAGGAGGATTTTAGGGCAAGGCTAGCCTAAGGGACTTTTAGCAAGACCTTTAGCAAATTAGTGAGACCCTGTTTCAAAGTAAAAAA
>PVLC010035820.1:0-16124 GCA_004027655.1 Graphiurus murinus | reverse complement strand
GAGCATTCTACCTCCAAGCTATACCCCCAGCCCTATTTTTTTAATTCTTTATTTTGAAACAGGGTCTCACTAAGTTGCGGAGTGCCTCACTAGGTAGCTGAGGCTGGCTGCGAACCTGGATCCTCTGGTCTCAGCCTCCCGAATGCTGGGATTACAAGCGTGCGCCACCATGCCCGGCTTAGAAATGTCATCTTTTTATATTTTCTCTTCATACAAATGCATTTAAATAGCCAACAAAGCTAGATAAAGTCCCAAGCCCATGACAAGCAGACCAGGCCTCTCTGCTCAAAGTCATTCTTTTTCTTACTATGAAGCTCTCAATAAAAGGGTTAAGCCCTTACATGCTCCAACATCAGCTTTTCTCCCTGAACTTTTACATCTCTCCCTATTACTCACTGTTACTCACTCCATTTCAGCTACACTGGCCTCTTTGTATGCTCTGCCTTGAATATCTGTTCTCAGATGTCTATCTGTATAACCCCCTCACTATAGGAAGACAGATCCCTGGTTGGCTTGAACCAACCATGCTGTCCTACCCTTCCACATGTAGTTTTCAGAATAATTATAAAACATTCCAAGAATGCAATGCCCTGACATAATAGGCAGCAGTCCAGTATAGTGGAGGCTATATCCTTGTTCATCCAAGAACTGGATTTCTTGTAGCACTTGAACTTAGTGATGTGAGAAGTGTCCAGGACATAAAACCAAGGCAGAGTGCTTCCAAGGTCCTCTCCCACCCCCATTTCAGTATGACATGTGTACATGCAGGTGAGACTCCACCTGCCCTGGGTAGGCTTCCTAAGCCTTGGGACTGGTTCACTGTGGGTCCTAAGCTTCTATTCTTGCTGCCTATCGGTAAGTAATAAATCTGCTTTGCCTGTCTTGTTGTGCATGTGTGTTCTGTCTCACCAGACTTTGCAAGCAGTAAAAAACCTTTGCATTGATCTAGTCTTTGTTGGAAGGCCACTTTTTCATTAAACCTTTCCTGATTAACCATTTGAACCCTGATAATACCCAGGAACTTTTTTCTGCTTTATTTATCCTTACATCACTAAACACTTTCTAATTAATACATAAACTATTTGTATTATTCATTGTCTGTTTTCTCTTTCTAAAATTCTCTACAAAGATGAGGATATATTTTTCAAAATTTATTTTACTGTTAAAACTGTGCTTGGCATAAATTAGGCTTTCAACATACATTTGTTGAATTTTTAGAGTTGAATGGAGTACTGGTTCTCTTCTTGCTATGCTTTGAAAGTGTTTCACAAAATGCATGTATTGGAAACTTAATCCCCAATGCAACAATGTTGGGAGGTGGGGCCTAATGGAAGGTGTTTAGGTCAGGAGGACTTCACTCTCATGAATGAATTAGTAATTAGTGCTGATGTAAATGGACATAGTATACATACACAAATTTATCACTATGCTGAGCACAGGAAGGAGAAAAGGGGGAGGGAATAGGGTGGGAACTGGGGGAGTGCTAAATGAATGCTTTGTGCATGTGTGCCTCTACCACGTTGAACCTCATCAAGATATATAATTACAATGCACTGATAAAATAAAATTAAATAAATAAAAGGACTTGAGGCTGTAAGTTCCATCTCGTACTCTCTCTTAGCCATGTGATGCCATCTACCATGTTATCTACCAGAGGTGGCCTTATGATTTTAGACTTTCCAGCTCCAGAACTATGAGCCAAATACTATTTATTGTAAAATTACTCAGTTTGTGGAATTCTGTTATAGCAAAAGAAAGAGGACTAAGATACTCTTGGAACTCCATTCCTAGAAATCACTCAGAATGTCCTCTTTTCTGGCATTTACTTTCACTCAGCTCCCCTGGGCTCTACTCTATTCTCCTATTCTGGTCGTACCACACGTTCCGGTCTCTGTCAAAGGTGCCTCGATATGCTGCCTGGCTAGGATGAGGAGTTCAGGAGTCACTCACTCCACCTCTGGTTGGTGGGGATGCAGAGGATTGTTATATATTTCTTTGTTAGTAGACCCCACACCAGGGACCGGCTCAATGGCGGCCACCACTCAGCAGCGTGGCACCGCGGCTTCGGAGACAGGCTTCTTTGCTCTTCCTGGTCGGCCTTCTGGATTCTGATCAGCTGTATTTCAGTTTTCGTAGCGTTTTTCACCTTTTTGTTGCTTTTTTTTCTTCTGTCAAAAAGCTGCTTTTATGACTGATTTGTATCGAGTTAACAGCGCCTCTTGAGACGTGTCTCACTCTGACGCCATCTACCCGGAAGTCTGTTCTCCTATTCTGTACTTTGGCTTTAAAAACTTTTCTAATCACCAATCCCATAGTTATTTATACAGTTTACCTAGAAGTCTTATCTACCTTTTCAAATCAGCTTTATTTTCCTCTGTTGGGTCACTGGTTTCTGAAAACAACCTTTATTTCTTCATGTCACTGTCATTCCTCAGGCCCCCTAACCCAGGTCTCACCTCCTGGACACAGGTGGCACCCTTGTCTTATCTGTCATGTTATTTGATTGTTAAACAACTTATCACTCACTACACATGTTAGTATATTGGGTTATTCCATTTGCATTGCAAGTACTCCTAGCCTAATTGGATTAAGGCTGCTTGACATATATGCATAATTTGGAATTTGTCATCCATTTTGTTTTCTCTTCTTTAATACAAATATATTTACATAACCAACAAAGCCAGACTAAGCCACAAGCCCATGACAATCAGATCAGGTCCCTCTACTAAAAGTCATTTTTTATCTTACTGTGAAGCTCTCAGTAAAAGGTTCAAGCCCTTTCATGTCCCAACATCAGACACGCATCAGTGAGTGTGCATAAGAGTGGCATTGGGTGTAGTATATTAATTTTCAGGAACCTCCACAGTCACTGTACTATACTTTTTAAAAAAGAATTAACAGGAATTTTCTTGAATCATTTAATGCATTGCCTTCATTTATGGAAATGTGCAAATGCTGGGCTCTGGATAGCAAGTTCTTTCTCAAAGGCACTGGCAGGTAAGTGGTACTGGGGAAGAGTACCCAGATTTTTCCTTCCTTCCTTCCTTCCTTCCTTCCTTCCTTCCTTCCTTCCTTCCTTCCTTCCTTCCTTCCTTCCTTCCTTCCTTTCATTTTTTGGTACTAGGGATTGAACCCAGGGAGCATTCTATCTCTGAGCTATACCTCTAGGCCTTTTTATTTTTTGTTTTGAAACAGGGTCTTGCTAGGTTGCTGGGAGTCTTGTTAAATTGCCAAGACTGGTCTCAAACCTGCGATCTCCCTGCCTCAGTCTTTCAGGTACCAGGTGTGCGTCATCATGCCCAGTTTAGGTTTTCTGTTTTTTATGGTATTGCTCTTCCTTGTCCACCAGGCTACCAGACATTTCCAAAAAATAATTTGCCTTTTTTCTTTCAATCATCACTTCTATCTCTATTAATTCCTTTTTGAGTACAGTTTATGAATTCAGATAAGTACATCGTCCTTGTGTTTAATCACAAGAACATAATTGTAGGGAGTCATCAGTAGAAACAAAATCAACTTTTATTTTTATTTACTGTTTTATTTTTAATTTATGTTTTATTTTTCTTACACTGAAATGCATTGTTTTTCTGTGTGGCATTGATGTTAATTATCACTTCCTGGTTATAATCCTTGAAGTTAATGTACAGTATAGATAAGATAAAACCAGATAGGTATTGTGTATAAAATGTGTAAAAGTGACTTGAACAAGTTTCTGTGGAAATATTATTACTGGAATGGGAACAAATCTGAAAGTATTCAAAGAAGTATTATGTGATTATATATGTTGGCTATGAAAATAGCAGGTTGCAAAAAAAATAACCACAATCTTACTTTTACCTGTGTGTATGCCCTTTGTACTGTGATTCTGCCGGCCTTGTGACTCACTTTGGCCAAGATAATGCAGCAGAAATGACAGTGTGCCAAATCTGGGTGGGCTGAGGCTACAAGTGTGTGTGTGTGTGTGTGTGTGTGTGTGTGTGTGTGTGTATAGGGAGTACTGAGGACTAAATCAACAGGCATTCTACCTACAAGCTAAACCCCCTTCCTTTTTTATTTTTTGATTGAAACAAGGTGTCACTAAGTTGCTGAGAGGGTCACTAAGTTGCTGAGGCTGGTATCGAACCTGCACTCCTCCCATCTCAGACTCTTAAATTCTGAGATTACAGGTGTGTGCCATTATACCTGGCTCAAGCATTCTTGAATGTTTCTCAGGTTAGTTCAAATGTAAGCCTTAATAAGACACGTAAATCTGTTCATACATCTTGAGAACAAGCCTGGGTTAGCCTGCTGGATGAGAGACCATGAATAGTAGAGAAAAGTCTTTCCAGCTGAAGCCATCTTTCTGCCTAACCTAGCAAATGATCACAGATGAATATAGGATCTCAATGAATACCAGAAGAATCACTCAGCTGATCCAAGTTCAAATTGTTGACCTGCAGAATTAGTGTTAAAAGCCACTAAGGCACTAAGTTCTTGGATGGTTTCTTAAGCATCTGATAGAAAATATAGGGCCCACCATTTGTTATAATAGTTAATGGATACAGAATAGAAAGCCTTTTCTGGTGATTTCATTATAATGATGTGTTTGAGATAAAGCAAGTCATCATTTGGGAATGGTTGTATCTGTAGTTCAATGTTCAGTTTTAGTTGGAAAATGATAGACTTATTTTAACTGTGAGTTCCTTTTTAGCTTCAAAGATTATCTCTTATAATTCTTTTTTTTTTTTTTTCAGTACTGGGGATCAAACCCAGAAGCATTCTACCTCTGAGCTACAACCCCCAGCCCTATCTTTTATTTATTTTTTAAATTTTGTATTATTTATTTATTTATTTTGCAGTACTGGGAATTGAACCCAGAGGCATCCTACCTCTGAACTACACCCCCAGTCCTATTTTTTGTTCTTTATTTTGAAACAGGGTCTCACTAAGTTTCGGAGGGCCTAAGTAGTTGAGACTGGCCACAAACCCAGATCCTCCTGTCTCAGCCTCCCAAATACTCGGATTACAAGTGTGCACCACCACGCCTGGCTCTTATAGTTCTTTCTGGAACCTTGGAAATATAGAATTTTTGTTTTATATGTTCTTTGTAAATAAGATTATATTTTGAGCCTGTGATGGAAATAAAAGTAAATGAGGAATTAGAGAACTTAAAGTCTTTCATGATACTCAGCACTGTTACCCTGAGGCTATGACTATTTAACTCACGTAGAGGACTCTGATGGTGAGTTTTCAGCCTCTCTCCTTGTGAGCAGATTGAATGAAAAGGAAGGTGAAGAAATGGCTCTCTGTGAGGCAGGGCAGAGGACCTGGAAACAGGAAGGGTTAAAAAAGGCCATCTGTGTAAACAACAAAAACAGGAAAGGTTAATAAGATATAAAGGTAACAATGACCAGGCAAGGACTCTGGAAATCAAAACAAAACTTCAGCCCCTTCTGTGGACCACATTCTGAGGATAGCCTGTGTAAACAAGGATGGGGTGTGGGCAGACAAGTCCGGAGACTAGAGCCCAACAGCTCACAAGATAATGATTCGAATTAAGGATTGTAACTGGACAAAAGACATAGAACCTCCAAGATCCAATTCTGACCAATCATAAAAAAACAGATGAGGAACCACAACAAAGTATAAAAGCTCACCTCCCAAGAATTCCAGTGGTTACTCTCTTTTGGGAACTCCTTCCTGTGTGTGTGTGAAGCTGTATTTGCCTTCTATCTTTCCTTGACTTAACATAAATCTTTGTACTTCTACACCCAGACAATAATCCAGTAAGAGGAAAACCTGCATCCTTTTGGACAGAAAAAGAAGAATTTCATTACAATGGGATATAGGAAAGACAAGTTAATAAAAACAACAGCAACAACAGACCAACAATAGTTTGTCTTCAAGTTAAGTGGTCTAAATTGCATTGATTTGAGTCCTCTAAGGTCTTATTAGTTGTATTGATAAGAACTGTGAATGGTACCCTGACAGAGATTGTAGCTAAGTCAGAAGCCCACACAATCGTGCAGGTTTCAGCCTTCCTTTGTAAACTCTGCTGTTCTTCACAACATCTTGTCTCATTTATTTACAAATGTATATGAAACATTCTCTCTTTTTAGAAGGATATCAAAACTGAACATTTGAGTATTTGGCATTAAAAAAAAGGTAAAATGCAATCATCTGGTAGTTTTAAGTAGCAGCTTTAAACACATGCCAAGAAATACTAAAATTACATGGACCAACAATATATCTATCCAGATATTATAGGGAAGTTCTATTTAACACACTGCAGTGTGGGAATGAAACCACAAGATGGCAAAAGAATGACTCTAATCTCCAAGCTTTTATTTTTCTTTTTCTCAAACTGAAAGATGTACCCCATTTGGGCTAATTAACCCTGTTATTTATTCAATAGAAGGGTTAATTAGCTAAAGCTGGTCATAAAAAAACTATTTTAGCTTTTTAATAGTCTTCATTTCATTTGTGTTCAGGGAAAATAAAGGGATGAGAATCTGGCTTGCCAAGAGTAAATCTCCATTTATTTTTGATTTAAGGACTAGAATCAACATTTAAAGTCCATTGCTGTGAGTAGACCAAGAGCTCAAATATGCTAAGGTTTCCCTGGAATTCAAATGAAGTTAATTTTCTTATATTTTGGTCCCAAATTATTGTACAGGAAGAGGAGATGAAAGAAAAGGAAGTACTGTAGAGTGAATTTGGGAAAAGTAGATTCAGGGCTAATCTAGGTTTAACTTCCCACTTTAAATTATTGCTGAGGCAAGCCAAATTAATGTGTGAAGGATAGAAAGAGAAGAGAGATAACAGAAAGAAGGTTCAGCTAAAATTATTCAATAAAGGGAAACTTTGATGCATGTTTTCTTTCTTTAAATCCTTCTCATGATCCCATGAGGTGAGGTGAGTAATATTATTACCATATCCATTGTGTAGAAGAAATTAAAGCACAAATTGCTTAACTAACCAAAGATTACCTACCTAGTAAATAGAAAAATATTTCCTTTTTTTTTTATCCTGGGTATTGAACCTAGAAGCATTCTACCCTCTGAGCTACATCCTCGGTCCAATTTAATTTTTTGTTTTTGAAACAGAGTTTCGCTGCATTGCTAAAGGTGATCCCTAATCTGCGATCTTCCTGTCTCAGTCTCTCAAGTATTGAGATCACAGGTGTGAATCACTACTCTGGGCTAAAAACGTAGATTTTTAACCTAACCTAGACAATCTGAGTCCAGAGTCTTGCTTTTAGCTATTATAACTACCACCCCTGAACACATGCTAAAAGTAGTTTTTGTACCTGTATCAGAAGATATATTCTCAATATAATACAATGCAATATAATATAAGCAATATACCGACAAAATATAACATGTAACATATACCGTATATATGTAGGGGAGGAAAAGATTTTTTCCTTCTATCTCTCTAGATTCTCAGCTGGATCTCTGAACAATTAATGAGAAAAAATACAAATTAATGAGATTTACATGTCATGGAAGTCCTCATAAGGAAATTGAGACCCAAATAAATTGTTAACCCTGAGTGCTTTAAATGAGGTTTGATGAAGAGTGGAAAGGGATGAAAAGATAGGACAAAAGGGGTGTGAGCTCAGAATGGTACACTGGGAGTCCTCAGAGATGCCACCTGGTTTAGACCCCTTTCCTCCTGGGAAAGGAAGGACAGCTGTCACGTGAGGGTTTTACAACCTATTTCAGGGAAGGTCAGAGATTTCTTCCGATACTTGCCATTCCTCAAATTCCTTCAGCTTCAAGTATTCAGTATGCCAAGGTGCCCTATTCTGGGATAGTGTGTCCTTCCACATACACTAACATTGACTACAGTTTTATTAAAATATGTTTTTAATGTAGTTGACTTATTTTGTACAAGAGCTTTAGGGATGGGTTAAAAGCCAGGGAATCTAAGCTATTACCTGAGTCATTTAGCAAAAATTTCCCAGGACTTTGACCTTATTTTCTGAAATTAAAATAGTGCTGGATCTTAATAGCTGACCAGCTGTTTCATGCACCTTCCAGAGCACACTTAGAAATTTTCCCAAGTTCAAGGCTTTAAAATTGGTCTCTGCATGTGCATGTGCAGGTGTGAATATGTGTGTCTGCTGGTAGCATTTATCCTTTTATTATTAAAGCTTAAAAGTACACTAAGACACTAAGATTTTTGGGATACTATATATTTAGAAAAGAGAGAGAGACACAGAGGCACATTTATTCACACACACACGAGAGAGAGAGAGAGAGAGAGAGAGAGAGAGAGAGAGAGAGAGAGAGAGAGAGAAAGAGAGAAAACTGATTGAATGATTGAGAAAACTGCCATCCTCAAACAAAAATCCCACTACTTTGGGACTAGTGCCATTTGCCTATCTCTCTCATAGTTGTGAAGGATTTTGACTCCTCCTAATGATCTTTTCTTTTCGATGCCATTGACTATTCAATGTCTGTTGGGTAACTCAACCGACACCCAGCCTCATGGTACCGCTACCACTGTGACATTACCTCTGTGCACACCACTGACATTGCCTACATCTGGAATAGCCTGGGATGAATCTCTAAGCACCACCTCCCATTCCTCTGGATCTATCACTTCCTTAGTTTACCTTCTCTCTCACATATGGTGATTTCTAGACTTTGGCCCCACCCCCTGCTTTTTCATGTTTACGTTTTACTTTTTTTCTTGCCAGGTTACATTCCATGTACAATATCTTTTATTCTCTTGCCAGCTCCCTTCCCTCCCTCCTTCCCTCCCTTCCTTCCTCCCTCCCTCCCTCCCTTCCTTCCTCCCTCCCTCCATTCCTTCCTCCCTCCCTCCATTCCTTCCTCCCTCCCTCCATTCCTTCCTCCCTCCCTCCCTCCCTCCTTTTTCTTTCTTGTACTGGGGATTGAACCCATGGGGGTTCTACCTCCAAGCTATACCCCCACTTCTATTTTATTTTATTTTATTTTGAAATAGTGTCTCACTAAGTTGCTGAGGGTCTTGCTAAGTTTCTGAGGCTGGCCTTGAATCTGTAATCCTCCTGTTTCAGCCTCCCAAGTACTGGGGTTATAGATGTGTGCCACCACAACCTGCTTCTCTTATTTTTCTACCAGACTACAAGTCACTATAGGATTTGGATCAATGTAAGCAAGTTCCTCACTGTGCATTTCACTTCTCACCTCTTATAGGAACTATGCCAACACAAGCATCATGACTGTGGCCCCTACAACAAAAGACAGATCAACAAAAGAAAAGCACGCACACAGAAACTTATTTGATACAAGATCAACAAAAGAAAAGCACGCACACAGAAACTTATTTGATACAAGTTTTATGTGGCATGGACATCTTCAGGAATGAAGAGCCAACAAAATGGGAAACTGTACTTTCTGTGGACAGTCATGCAGAAGAGGGAGGGACTTATTGAGGCTCAGGTTCTCTGTGTATATGTGTTATCGGGCGCCCCAGGCTGAACCCTCAGCCGTGAGGCTCCAATAAAAGACGCCGGCTAAATGCTACTGGTTCGAACCTCTTTTATTATATTTCTCTCTTTCTGGGATCAAGGCGTTGCACAAACGATAACAAACACAGTGCAGAGGTCGTCTTTCCAAATAGTGCTTTTCCTACAAACTTTCAATAACCCCTCTCTCTAACAACCCGTCTTCCACTAGCAACCCACAATCTTTCTTCCCAGGACTTCCCCAGCAACCCGGCCAACCTCTTCCCGACCGCTTCTTCTTCCCAACCAATTCCTCCCAGAACTTCTCCCAGCAACTTCCCAGCCCAGCAACTTCCCAACCAGCCTTTCCCCAGCAGCTCTTTCAGCCGCGCTGCTCTTCTATGCGAGAGGTGGAGGCTTTTATAGCTGCACCGGGTCTAAGCCACGAGGTGTCTCATACAGCTCTCACCTGGCCCGGCCACGAGTCGGGCGTGCTGGTGCATGCGCTCTGGCGTGGCACAGCCCTAGGATGTTATTCACCTGCAGCTGCTTCTGGCACTCTGCCAGGCGCCATCTAGAGGCGAGGCCTAGCCCGCGGAACTAGGCCCCCGACAATGTGTGACATTCCTTTCTAGGTATAGGGCATATGATAGGACCATGACTTATGTTAGAGAAAGGCCACCTACGTTCTTACGGACTACTTTAGGGGAGAAGGGATGGATAGAACGTGGATGACCTTCCTGTTTCTATTTTTTCCAAAGCCAAGGTGCTATTCTTTTTTTTTTTGTAGGCTATTTTAAAATGTTGAATTATGATTTTTTGTTTTTCCAAAAAGATTCTTTCTTTAACTGTGCTTTTTCTTTTTTGGTTCTTCTGTCTTCAAGGAAAACAATTGTACACTTATTGAATAATTTCTTAGCTTTCTAAATGTACCTTTTGGTTATCCTTGTTGTGTCTATTATTAAATGTTTTATAATATAGTCAACTCTATTTTATTTTAGTAATTTTGGATTTAGTGCCATTTTTGAAACTTTTCTTTTAGTCTTCTACCTGAATTCAGTCTTCTTATTTTGTGATTTCTTCTTGTTTAAGAATCCATTACAATTCTGATATTTTGAATTTCATATATTTATATATATAAAACTCCATTCTTTACCTTCAAGACTCTTAGGGATACTTCTGTTTTCAAAGATACCTCTTTTCTCCTCAGAAGTGAGGCCATTCATTATGGCTGCCTCTGGTCCTGTGTTCTTTCAAGCTCTTTTTATTCCAAAATAGCTAATGGTGTCATACATCAAGTTTTGGGTGTGTTCTCCTGATTTCTGAGAATCTCTAAGAATAGCCTGTGTTCCAACTGCTAGGCCTTGTTCATCTCTCCTTTCTGCTTGCCCCATAGACTCTGGTTTAGCATAGCCTTGAACTGACTCTGATGGTAAGGATATTTTACTCCTATTTGCACAACATTTGAAGTGCTTATAATTTTTAATCTCATAGTTATCTGTAAAGGCAAGTTAGGGACAGTTTTCTTTTTCTTTTTTGGGGGGGGTAATCGATACAACATCAAGAGTGTAAGTATAGAAATTCTGATTTGCATTGCCTCTATTATCCTACATAAACACTTTTAGAGAAAACTAAATTACACATTCATCTATGTTATGTTATAATGTTTATGTATACACATTATAATATAATATATATCATTTTGTATGATTTGAGATTCAACAATCATGTACCAAGAGACAATTATTTGCCAAACATATTTCATTTCACTAGAAATTGAAAGCCTGTGACACATAAATTTTAGCCTAGGATAAGGGTTATCATTCTCTTTTGTTTGTTTGTTTGATTAAAGGTCTCACAATGTTGCCGAGGCTGCCCTCAAACTCCTGAGTTCAAGCAATCCTCTTGCCTCAGCCTCCCACGCAGCTGAGACTACAGACTTGTCACATTCCAGCATAGTATTCTTATTTGATTGGAACATTTGTTTTATTCTCATAAAGTGCTTTAAAATAATGGTACTCATTCCCACAGTCATAACTATTAGGGAAACATTTTTTCATACTATATTGAAGAAGAAGAAGAAGAAAGAAGAAAAAAACAAAACAAAACAAAACAAGGAAACCCAGCAAATGAAGAAATTCAACTAATACCATCCTGCTTATAAACTGAGCATGTGTCAAAAAATGTAAAAAAGGAACAGGTATGAAAAAGTATAATTTAAGGCACTAGGTGAAAACAAACAAACAAAAAACCTTCATGTAATCCAGAAGTCCAAATTGAAACAAATGGAACAGGAGCAAACAGTGTGACCTGCTAATTGCATGCTCAGTAGACCTCAGAAAAGGTCAAGTTGAGGAAGAGCTGAATTTCAAGCTTCTTGGTAATGGAAGGATTGTGTTTGATGGGTTTTTAATTGCTAGACGAATCAAAGTGAGCTGGCCAAAATATTTCTGGCCAATGTGCTATTCTTGAGAATAGAATATCCTGAACCTTATTACCCCAGCATTTTTTCACCCTTCCCCAGAATGAAAGAGTGGTTTTATTTTTAACCCAAACTTTATATATTAGGAAGCTGAGGCTTACTGATGTTAAAAACTTGTTTATGTTCCCATGTATAGAAATTGGCAGAGTCAAGCCATGCTTCCTTTCCTTTTCTGAATTTCTTCTCTCTTCCTCTTTCTAGTGCTAGGGATCAAACCCAGGACCATATGCATGCTAGGTGAGCACTTTACCCAGCCAGGTTTTCTAACACTAAGCTCAGAGATTTTAAAAATCATTTCAGAAAAGAAAAAGACATATTTGTAGATATAATAATTATTATTGTTTACAAATTGAGGTGTTTTTGCTGGGCGTGGTGGTGCACACCTGTAATTCTAGTACTTTCGAGGCTATGACAGAAGGATTGTAGGTTCAAGGCCACCCTCAGTAATTCAGTGAGAACCTTAGCAACTTAGCAAGACCCTGTTTAAAAGAAAAAAGAAAAAAAGAGTTGGGCATAGTAGCACATACCTATAATCCCAGTATTTGGGAAGCTGAGACAGGAGGATCACAAGTTCGAGGCCAGCTTTAGCAACTCAGCAAGTGCCATAGCAACTTATTGAGACTCTGTTTCAAAAAACAAAAAAACAAAATAAGGATGGGGATGTAGCTCAGGTTGAATGCATTTGGGTTCAACCCCCAGTTCCACATACACCCCAAAACAAATAAAATAATAAAAGGGCTGGTAGTGTAGCTTGGAACTAGAATCATTTTGGCTTCAATCCCCCACCTCCCCCAACCTAAATGGTGTTTTGGTGATGGAAATGTGACTTGACTAGCTGGATTATTTGCTATGAAGAAAAGTTGCATGAGCTTACACATTATGCCAGGAGATGGAGCTCTAAACCCTTTAATTTATTTAAATGACTCAATTGTTTTTTTATTTTTAATTTTTTTTATGTCCACAAATTCAAACCCAATTTATTCTTTAGACAGATACAGACAAGGTATAGGACAAAGTCCTCTGTTTGGTTTCTCCCATTCACTGGTCAGTTATCTAAGGAAAATGTAAATACATGTTACCTGGTAAGTCACAACCAAGTTTGCCAAGCATCTGGAGGACAGTGAGTTTGTTCCTGCACTCAATTGCTCAAGGAGTACAAAATGTAAGAAGGGTAAGGAATTCTCCTTCTGATATGCTGTTAGGGAGTCAAAGGGTAAGCTTCCTTGCCCAAGGACAGAAGAGACCATCCAAACAAGAAGCATAGCAGTTTGCAAGCCCACTGACCCTGAAATGACTCAATTTTTAACTGAAGAGTATGAAAGAAAAAAAAAGATATAATATACTACCCGATTTATAGGACTTCTAGCAATTACACCTTCATTTTCATAAGAAGCTCCAGTAAAAATGGATCAAAATAATTTAAGGATTAGAACCAAAGCTCTAGAGGGAAGATTTGGGTATTTGGTCTTGTTTTGGAAGTTTCTTGTGCATTCCACCAATTACTCAGTGCAGGAATTTCAATCTGTCATTTTATGGCACACCAGGAGGTCTCCAATTATCCTGAAATGTAGCTCAAAAAATCTTATAAAGTTACTTAATTTCATCTAAGTATAAATACAATTTTCCATCTTCTAGAAGGGAGAAGACACAACTTAGATAAAATTATAGATAAAAGAAGTGAAAGAACCATTTCCTTTCCCATCTAAAATCTCTCTCTCTTACTGACTTCCAGTAGTGTTCGAATTTTTATTACTGCCTCTTCCTGATGAGTTAGGCTTTGAAGGGACCAGCATACTGCAAATTTGTCATCTGGATGGGCTAATTTGTTACTTTTTATTTTATTTTTTTGGTACTGGCAATTAAACCAGGGGCATTCTACCTTTGAGCTACTGCTCCCCACCCCCAGCCCTTTTTATTTTGAAGTAGGGTCTTGCTACGTTGCAGAGAGTCTCTCTAAGTTGTTGAGGGTGGCATGAGACCTGTGATCCTCCTGTCTCAGCTTCCTAAGTACTAAACCCAGTGTGATGGCAGATGCTTGTAATCATAGTACAAATTAAAATATAGAAAATAAAAATATAATTTTTTTTATCATGGCACCATGAGAGATGCCAGTTGAAATGTAGCTGAAAGACAACGACTGGGAGACCAAGTCTTAATCATACTCATCCATCCATTTATTCACTCCATATGCATTTGTTGAGCACCTACTAAGTGCTAGCTACTCAAGATATGGTAGGGATAAAAATCAGGCATGACTTACTGATGAAAAACTTATTGTTTACTGGAAGCTATGAATAATAGATAGCACCCATCATTATAAACTGGAAAGTGTTCTGAAGGAGAGAAACGTGGTTCTTCAAGACCATACACAAAATCAATCTTCACTTTAATCTCTCCTAATATTTCCCGGGGAAAAAGCATATAATTATTTTATATATTGAGTTTAAAACATAGAAATGAAAAGAATGTTGTATTGTAATGAAAGACTGCACTGTCTCAAAATCCCTCTATGCATGGCCTCCTCTCTTTCTACTTCCAGGCTCTTTCTCTTTCTCTTTCCCTTCCTGCTTTCTTCCCTCTGTGACTTAATGTCTCGTTCTTGCCTGGTATTCCTGCTGTGCTTGAAGTTGAGTAAAGCACCATCTTTTTGGGGGAGTGGCAATGGGTTTCCTGAGAGAGCAAGAGAGGCTGATTTGTACAATCAAGCTCCACACCAGGTGAACCTTGATAAACAAACCGACAAATGGGAGCTGATACATAAACTCTCCCTCCTTTCTCTTTCTCAGGTGTTACCCTGAGAATAGGCTTTTGAATATAAAACAAACACACCTGCTCAGCCACTCTCTGGCTCCTTCTGAGGTCAAGCAGGTCATTACTGTATTGCACTGCATCTTTCCTTTCCTCTAATTTGACCTTTCAGCCTCTAACCAGATCACTACCACCCTAATCCTTTTCAAGGCTCTCCTTTCAAGAGGTCTGAGGTTAGGATAAGATGCCATTATTAGTAATGAAGCAGCCCATTTTGGGAGAATGACGCAAATATTTTTAGAAACCTCTGGGGACTTGCAAATCATTGTAGGGGAGAGTTGACTTTCCTTCTATCCTCTAAGGGCTCAGTAGCTGAGGCTGTGAAGCTAACAAGGTGATTAACAAGAAAAAAGCAGTTCTGTTATGTGTGTCACATGAAAGAAAAATTAATATTCTGAAATCCAGTAAAATCTGGAAGCTTACATAGCCTTTGCATAGGGAAGACAGAAGAGAGGATTTAGGCAATTTAGGGAAGAGTAGGTGGATTGGCCTTTGGGAATAGAAATGGTAACTTGTAAGGATGTGTGTATGTGTGGGTGTGTTGCCATTTCTAGTCTTCCTGTCTTGTAATAGAAACTAATCTTCACTGACTGATACCTAGGATGGGGACTGATACCAACTGGGTTTCTTTCTTGAGCATCTGTGTTTAGGAGATATGGGGGATTCAGAGAATGCCTCTCCATGTATTTGCTATTCTCCAAGTGCCTCTGGCTTGAAGTAGGTAGTATATCACAGTGGCATATTGAGGGGTGGCATGTACTGAATTCTTTCACCACAGATAGGGAAAAAGAACATTTTCTTAGTTGGTTTCTTTCCCATGTAAGGTCTTATGCCACTTGATCAAGGGTTTGTATTATTGCCCTTTGCATTCCCAGACTCTAGAAGAGTCCTGGCCCACAGTAGGGGCCCAACAAACAGCAGAGCTGACTTCAACAGAACAACTCAGGTGTTCAAAAGTCACCCAGGTGCATTCTGCTTGAAGAAAACCTTGAAAGTTCTCAAAATACCAATTAATCAATGAAGTTAGTCAAATAGAGGCATAGGGGAAGAAAAATATCTTCTGTTTACCCATCTTAGGCTTATTGGCTAGTGCTCTGTAACAAAAGACAGACTAACAAAATAAAAACATACAAATTTATTTAATAGTCTTATATGACACAGAAGCCTTCATGAGTAAATGACCTGAAGAAATGGTTAAACATGGATGTTTTTTTTTTTTTTTTTAATTTTTTAGCATGGAATTTTATACATTTCTTGGGTACAACAGGGTTAATTACACATTTTTGTTGGGTACAAACTAGTACAGGTAAAGACATCCATGCAAATATTTCTCATTAACCCTTCCCCAATTCCCACCCACCCTCCCCCTATCTCCTGGTCAGTTTAGTGATTGACTTTGATGTGATCTTATAAGTA
>PVLC010035819.1:0-16087 GCA_004027655.1 Graphiurus murinus | reverse complement strand
AATCCCAGCATTCGGGAGGCTGAGACCGGAGGATCCGGGTTCGTGGTCAGCCTCAGCTACCTAGTGAGGCACTCCGCAACTTAGTGAGACTCGGTTTCAAAATAAAGAGTAAAAAATAGGGCTGGGGGTGTAGCTCGAAGGTAGAACGCCTCTGAGTTCAATCCCCAGTACCGCAAAAAAAAAAAAAAAAAAAAAAAAAAAAAAAAAAAAAGGCGATGGGGGTGTAGTTCAGTGCTCCTCGCTTGCCTAGCCTGCATGAGGCCCTAGCTTCAATGCCTAGTACTGCAGAAAAATTAACGTGGAGCTTGCTGTAGTGGTGACAGGAGAGAAGAGACCTCTGAAGCACTGGGGCAAGTAGAACATCTGGAGATGGGCCTGGGCCTCAGAACAGAAGGGAAGGAGGAAGCTTTCTATACCTGGCTCAGCATAAACCTTGGCTCTTGCTTTCCTCCTCAGCCCTCTCCTTGGAGCACAGCGCTTGCTCCCCCATCGCTGCCTACCAGGTGCAGTCCTTCCTTAGCTGCTCAGAGGCAAGTGGTCCTGTTCCCTCCATCCAGGAAGCAGAGGGCCACCCTACCTCCCACTGAGAGTTTCTGCCTTCCTGGTTGGCCTGGGCTGATCCAGAGGCTCTTTCAGTTCGGGGCTTACCTGGGCAGAGGGAAAGGCAGGCTCTTTGGGTCCTTCTGCCCTTCTTCCCTCACACAGTTACCAGCCCTTTAAGCTGAACAGACACCAGCAAATTGCCCTTTACTTCTAGGATCTACAGCCTCTCTGGACATGCCTGTGCTAGAAGGTTCCGTGGGGGTGGAGGACCTTGTCCTCCTGGAACCACTGGAGGAGGAGTCTCTGCTCAAGAACCTTCAGCTTCGCCTTGAAAACAAGGAGATTTACGTTAGTGCATTATGGGTGCCTCTGGCCCTGGGCGTGTCTGGAGAGTTCAAGTACTCTCACCCCCCCACCCCCGCCCGCCCCCCAGCTCATGCCCTTCATCTTCTTCCTGGCTGCAGACTTACATCGGGAATGTGTTGATCTCAGTGAATCCCTACCAACAGCTGCCCATCTATGGCCCAGAGTTTATTGCCAAATACCAGGACTATACCTTCTATGAGCTGAAGCCTCATATGTGAGTAGAAGGACCAGGGAAGGCTGACTAGGCCTCAGCTTTGTGACAACGAAGCATCCCAGTTTCCTCTGTCTTTTCCCCTTAAGAGGATTCTCCAGCTGCCCCTCGTCCCCTGGCTTTCTGGAAGTCCCTTCCTAGGCCTGTTGCTTCTCATCTGGCCTCATCCACGTGGGGTAGATGGTTGGACCTAGCACTGGGAATTAAGTGCATGATGGTGCCTTGTGCTGGCCCTACCTCAGGCATTGCCCACTTCCTCCCCACCAAGCTATGCTCTGGCAAACGTGGCGTACCAGTCACTGAGGGACCGGGACCGAGACCAGTGTATCCTCATCACAGGCGAGAGTGGCTCTGGGAAGACTGGTGAGGCACCTAGCCAGGGGAACTCGGGACTTACCCCTGGAACCACCTCTGTATCTCTTTCCAAGCCAGGCCAGCCTTTTCCCTGTCCCTCCCGATGCCCAGATATCCCTTTCCAGTTTTCTGACTCTAGCGGGGGCCAGGGAGGGGGTGAGGTGCAAAGTTGTGGGAAGTTATGGGGGGGGGAGGATGGATCAGTCCTGAGTGGGGACCCGAGGAAGTCTCTCCTGCACAGAGGCTAGCAAGCTGGTGATGTCTTACGTGGCTGCCGTCTGTGGGAAAGGGGAGCAGGTGAACTCTGTGAAGGAGCAGCTGCTTCAGTCAAATCCAGTACTGGAGGGTGAGCATTCGGTCTCTGCCCTCTTCCTTCCCCTGTCCCCAGCCCCCAGCCCCCAGAGTCCCTCTTCTCCAGTGCTCCAAAACCACTGTCCTCAGTCTGAAAAATGTGGATGGGCATGTGGACTGGGAGGAGTCTCCCTAGAGGGTCTCCTCTCTCCCCTCAGCCACCTCACTCCCCCTCTCCTCATCCCTGCAGCCTTTGGCAATGCCAAGACCATTCGCAACAACAACTCCTCGCGGTTTGTGAGTGAACACGGCTGGCTTGGTGGGACAGAAGCTGGGGCTTGAGGGGGGAGCGCAGCACAGAGCCCACCTGGCAGAGTGGTGAGGAGAGGAGGCAGCAAAGCCTTTTTCTGGTCTCTCTCTGAAGGGAAAATACATGGATATCGAGTTTGACTTCAAGGGATCTCCCCTCGGTGGCATCATCACAAACTGTACGTGTCTCCCCACACCGCTTACCAATTCTCTCTCCCGCTTGCTCCGTGGCTTCCCTTTCTGCTTATCCACTCCTGTAGGAGGGAGGAACATTAGACTTCTGGAAACGTTGCAGTCACTAGGAGACCAGGGTTGAGGGCAGAATTAGAGGGATGCTGCCATATCTCCCAGGCCCTCAGGAGGTTATTTTCTAATCTCCTGCCAGATCTGCTTGAGAAATCCCGAGTGGTGAAGCAGCTCAAGGGGGAAAGGAACTTTCACATCTTCTATCAGCTACTGGCGGGAGCAGATGCACAGCTGCTGAGTAAGTGTCTGTTTTGGACTTGTAGCAAAGCATCCCCAGCTGCCATTCTGCCCCCAGGACCCCGGATCCCTCTAGGCCTCTGCAATCCCTTTTCTTTGAGTCCCCAGACTTCTCCTTGCCTGCATTCCCAACCTGGACCCTCACCACCTGTTGTTAGCAACAGATCTCCTGACCCATCTGTTCTCTTCCTTTGCTAGCTCTGATTGCTAGGGACATACCTTTCTCACTCTTCACTGTTCACATCCCTCCATCCTGCCTGAGTCCCCCTCTCTCCAAGCTGGTTTCAAACATGGAACACTCATCTTATCCATCTTCCTGCCTACCTCCAGGTTTAGGGACTTTATTTACAGTTGAACAGGGAACCAGCCAGGATATAAGTGTTCAAGAACTTCCAAGGAGCTCTAGTTGAAGCTGTCCTAGATCTACATCTGACTCACCTAGGACCCAATCCCTTATTATCTCTTCTTAGATAGTTCTAAGGAGGTTTCATTCATTTACAAGACATCTTTTGAACACCTACTGTGATTAAATATTATGCTAGCCTCTGGGAATACAGAGTTGAGCAAGACATGGATCCTCTCCTCAAAGAACTTACATTCTTCTAGTGATAGCAGATGTGTGAAAGATACATTTCAGTATGACTGGTGTTGATAGGGCTGTACAGGTGGCTATAGGAACAGAGGCATGGAGTTGCCTTGCCTTGTCTTGGAGAAGAGCTCATCTCAGCCTGGATGCTGCACTGGCTGGAGGTGGTTCTGGGTGGGCATCACGAAGGCTCTGACCCTTTGGTTTCTTGTTATTCTATGCTGGACTTATGCCTAACTACTTTTCCCTTCCTAGAGATCTCTGTGGTTCAAGAGTCCCCACAGGTCTTAACCTCCTTCTTGGCGTAGTAGTCTTGGTCATGTTCAATTTGTTCTAATCATAGGCATGGATGTTTTGTTCTGGCTGGCGCTATCACCTACGGGTTTAAACTGAGTCTGGGTGTCATTATCCCTGAGTTTTCTGACTCATTCTCTCTTTTGATGCCCTTCCTTAGCAGGCTCTTGTTTCAAAATTTGTGTGCGAGAGGGAACTACCAGTAAACTCTAATTTGAGGCATACTCCTTGATTCTCAGATCATTTGCATAAGAGATAATCGACACCATTCAAGCTCCCTGATTAGACCAATCCTTTTCATCTTAGGTAAATAGCTTTGAACATTTCCTTGATTCATTTGTTAAAAGGAAAAGAATTCTTTCTTACCAGCCAGGCACACAGAATATGGAAATGAGAAAAACTGTCCTAGTACATAAGTTGCTCATTTGTGGGAGAGACAGAAGAAAAGCAAAAACCTAGTCCATGCAATATGGGCTGGGATAGGGAACACAGAGCCATTTAGCTCAGCTCCTCAGCATCAGAGAAAACCTGCCAGAAGAAGTGTCAGGGTCAGAGAACATACTGTCTGCCACTGTGTTGGTGCCTGGCGAACAAATAATGAATGCACCAATGCGGGCCGAGAATGAGTGAGGTGATGAGGCTGGGGCAGCTGGAAGATACACTACATGGTTACCTTTCTTCCCCTGCCTTTGTCCTCTGGAGGCACTGAGACCTGAGCAGGATGGAGTGTTTACTTGATTATTTTCATTGTTCAGAACACTGAGGGTGGGGAGACGAGTCAAATGAGGCTTTTCTTTTGTAAAAGTTTGGGGAAAAGAACCCAACAAGTTTGAGCACCCAAACTCTAAATACTTAAAATTTTAGACCATTATAGGAATTAATGATTTCCAGACAAAGGAGAAAAGGGAATTAACCTAAAACAAAAATGACTCCTTCTAGTAAAGGAAGGAACCCAGCCAGGGCATGGGCAGTGAGGTGCCAAGGCTGGAGGGCTCCAGAGAGCCTGGTACTAACCCTCTTTCCCCACGCTGGCCCTCCCAGAGGCCCTGAAGCTCGAGCGGGATACAAGTGGCTATACCTACCTGAACCAGGAAGTATCCAGAGTGGGTGGCATGGACGATGCCTCTAACTTCAGGGCCGTACAGGTGGGTGCCCAGTGTGGGCCCAGCTTGGGCCCGTAGGCTGTTCCCTGAGCCCAGGTTGTGGCCTCGCGGCTCAGCTTGATTCTGCTGTCTCCCCAAGAATGCAATGGCAGTTATTGGGTTCTCGGAGGAGGAAATTCGACAAGTGCTGGAGGTGACAGCCCTGGTGCTGAAGTTGGGAAATGTGGAGCTGATGGATGAGTTCCAGGCCAATGGGATAGCAGCAAGTGGCATCCGTGATGGGAGAGGTTTGTGTACCCTTGCTGGAGCCCCCTACCCTAAATTTCCTACCTCAAGTCCTGTTCTTCTACTATCTCCAATGTGACTGATGCAATCCCACTTAGCCTTCTCCTGAGTTCTCCCCCAAAGAGCCACATTGAGAGCTCCCAGCAAAGCACACTGGAACAAGGTTTTTATGTTTTTAATGTTTGCTGAGAGCCTCACTAAGTTGCTGAGACTGGCTGCAAACCTGCGATCCTCCTGCCTCAGCCTCCCAAATACTAGGATTTCAGGCCTGCACCACCATGCCCAGCTGGGGGTGTGTGTGTGTGTGGGGGATACTGGGGATTGAATCCATAGAGGCATTCTACCTCCGTGCTGCACCTCCAGCACTATTTTTTTTTTTTTTTTTTTGCGGTACTGGGGATTGAACTCAGGGGCATTCTACCTCTGAGCTATACCCCCAGCCCTATTTTTTATTCTTTAATTTGAAACAGGGTCTCACTAAGTTGCAGAGTGCCTCACTAGGCAGCTGAGGCTGGCCGTGAACCCGGATCCTCCAGTGTCAGCCTCCCAAATGCTGGGATTACAAGCATGCGCCACCATGCACAGCTATCCAGCACTATTTTTTATTCTTAATTTTGAAACAGGGTCTCACTAAGTTGAGGATGGCCTCACTAAGTAGCTGAGGCTGGCCCCAAACCTGCAATCCTCCTGTCTCAGCCTCTGAAGTACTAGGATTTTAAGTGTGGGCCACTATGCCTGGCTTGGGACAAGGTTTTGAAGTTTGATAGATGTAGGTCTGAGATTTCTCAGAGTCTTGGTTGATTTCTTTCACAATATGGGGTAATCACACTGATTTCAAGAGATTCTCTTATAAAAGTAGACATTGCACACAAAGTACCCAGATGCCCCTTCTCCCTCCCATTCCTCCAGGGCCATGTTCTGGGATGGCTGCAGTGACTTCCCCAGAGACTGGAGACCCAGGGCACTTCACTTATCAGCTCCCTCCCCAGAGAGAAAGCCCCTCTCCAGCCATGTTGTATATTTCCTCATCACTCTAGGTCTTCAGGAGATTGTGGAGATGATGGGCTTGAATTCAGGGGAACTAGAGAGAGCTTTGTGCTCGAGGACCATGGAAACGGCCAAAGAAAAAGTGGTCACTGTACTGAATGTGGTTCAGGTAAGGGCCCTCTGGGAGGAGGCTGATTCTGAGCCTGTTTTGTGGCTGTCACACTAACCAGGTTGCCCTCAACCCTGCAGGCTCAGTACGCTCGTGACGCTCTGGCTAAGAACATCTATAGCCGCCTCTTCAACTGGATAGTGAATCGAATCAATGAGAGCATCAAGGTGAGTTGTGGCCCTCTGTCCTCAGCACCCGGTACCAGCTGTCCCCTCACCCTGGCCACCAGCTCCACTCCTTTGTTTCTGAGGTGAACAGAGAGGAGAGTAAGGGAAAGGTACAGTTCCCTCCAGCAGTGTGTTGTGGGAACATCACCAGTATTTGAGTTTGGCAATCTGATCCATCTACTTCCTAGCCATGTGGGCTTCAATTTCACAAAGATCCTGAGCTATACTACCCTGGTCCCAGTGAAGCTGTTATTAAGCAGTTATCTAGATGAAAGTGCCATCTATCTAGGAGCTATTACTGAAAGGCAGCAGTAAGATGGGATTCGAATCTAGCCTGGGGTAAAGGCTTTTCCCTTATGAAATTTGATTTTTTTATCTGCAAAATGGGATAATCATAGACTATAAGGTTATGATAATCTTATTCAATGAAATGAGTTTTTTTGTAAAACACTCTACAATATAAGGGATATTTATAATCCCAAGAGTATTTTAATGTCTTTCTATCTTATACCATGGGACCATTATCCTGGAATCTATTTACATCTTCCCTTTCCTCTTTCGTCTTTCTTTGCTTATCCTGTAGCATATGGAAGAGGAAGGAGAATTAGATACCACAGTCCCTTTCTTGTTTGGGACTTAGTTCTAGATTAGTTCTCTTGCCCCTCCTCTGACCTCATCTGTGCCAGAAAAGCCTGGTCTGGCCGGACGTGGTAGTGCATGCTTGTAATCCCAACATTCGGGAGGCTGAGACCTGAGGATCTGGGTTCGTGGCCAGCCTCAGCTGAGTGAGGTACTCCGCAACTTAGTGAGACCCAGTTTCAAAATAAAGAATAAAAAATAGGGCTGGGGGTATAGCTCGGAGGTAGAACGCCCCTGAGTTCAATACCTAGTACCGCAAAAAAAAAAAAAAAAAAAAAAAGCCTGGTCTGGTATGCCCAGGGGGGCCTGTCCTCAGATTTATCTTTTCCTTTTCTTCAGGTGGACACTGGGGAGAAGAAGAAGGTAATGGGGGTCCTGGATATCTACGGCTTTGAGATACTGGAGGTGAGAGAGCCGACCTCAGAAGCCTGCTTTCTAGTTAGGGGGACAGGCCTGCAGGGGGATATGAGAAGGAGCAGGTGGGGCTGCAAGGGAGTATGGATCTTGGGTGAGCTGTTCTTTCTCCTTAACCCTCAGGATAATAGTTTTGAGCAATTTGTGATCAACTACTGCAATGAGAAGCTGCAGCAGATATTCATAGAACTGACCCTGAAGGAAGAGCAAGAGGAATATAAGAGAGAGGTAAATTGAGTCCTCTCCCCCCCCCCCCCTTAATTGACTTCCAGATGTATGTCAAATCTTTCTTTCTTCTTGGTCACAACTTCCTCTGAATTGTCCCCCAATGGGACAAAAAGTTTTGCTTGCACAACTGAGAATTCAGCATTGATAAGTAATCCTTATGCTCTGCACCCCATCCGCTGTGTCCCCAACCTCCCACTTCAGGCCAGGCCAGGCCAGGCAGGGGACAGATTGATGGAAGGGAGTTTGTGGGGAGAGTTCTGACAAGAATGAAGTGACAGCTATGCTTGCCCTATGGCAATCTGTGAGCCAAATTTAGAAGGGACATTTCTCTTGGGCTTGGCACCCTACCACATCCCTTTCTGTGCCCTTTTCCAACATCTCAGAATCCTTTGTCTCCTCCAGGTACTGGCTGATGTTGCTGTCCCCTCTTATAGCACCCCAATTCCAGACTTCCTTGCCAGAAGTGCCCCAAGGCTCCAAATTTCCACACTTCTTCCCTGATTCAGTGCAAGCCCCTGTTTTCTATGGTAAAGTGTTAGAAAAGCTCTCTGAGTGAGCTAATCCACCCCAAAGTGTGAATGGCTAAGAGTCTTACTCATCAAAACCCTCCCAGGGATGTTCCCTCATCAGCTCTCAGAGATTTGTTGTGGCAGAATTTCAGGCAGGGTGGTCACAATGTGTGGAAGAGTTTTCCCAATTGTTGTGCATGTTTTAATTTTAACAATTTAAGTTAACGAATAGATAATACATCCCTATATTTCAAA
The DNA here is from genome assembly GCA_004027655.1 of Graphiurus murinus. Lineage (NCBI taxonomy): Eukaryota > Metazoa > Chordata > Mammalia > Rodentia > Gliridae > Graphiurus > Graphiurus murinus. The sequence goes on along the minus strand of PVLC010035819.1, from coordinate 7,894 downwards.
AAATTGAGAAGCTTAAGAAAGTATATACATAAAGGTCTCCCTCTCATTCCTGCCCCCAGCCTTCTAGTTCCCCTCTGCACCCAGAGGCAACCAAGATGGGTCTTCTTCCAAAGGTCTCTTATATGTCCACAAGTAAATGTGTAAATGTATTTTTCTATAAAAAAATATACAAAGGGCAGTAAGTACACTGTTCTTCACCTTGTTATCATCACTTAACAAGAGATCTCTCCATGCTAACCAGTACATAAAGATCTTTTTTATAGCTATATAGCATCGTAAGAATAACATAATTCATTTAATCAGTTAGACAAGGTATTTGGGGGATGAAGTGGAAGGGCAACTTTATTTAATTTCATTTTCCTTTTTTCAAAAATCATGGGGCTCACTGATTGCTATGTGCATGCATACTTCTGTCACTCTGAACTTCATCATGATATATCACTACAGTACACTAATAGTAATAATGATAACAATAATAATAATAATAATAATAAAAATAATAATAAAAAACCATGAGGAAATAGCTGGGCATGGTATCACACGCTTGTAATCCCAGTACTTGGGAGGCTGAGACAGGAGGATCTCAGGTTAAGGCCAGTCTCAGTAACATAGTGAGGCTCTCAGCAACTTAGTGGGACCCTGTTTCCAAATAAAAAATAAAATAGGTTTAGAGTTGTAGCCCAGAGGTAGGAAGGCCCCCTGAGTACGGTCCCCAGTACCACACACACACACACACACACACACACACACACACACACAAAGACCATGAGGGAGGAAGGAAAGAGGCTGTGTTCCCTAACCACATTTGGGAATGGCCCCAGCTGGGGAGGTCTAGCAATTTGGAAGGAAGAGGAGGTATCCTTACTGTGGGCCTGATATACTGCAATTCCCCAGAGCAGGGAATAATTCTTTTGTTCTGTTGCTTCTGTACTTCTCTTGCTTTTTAAAAATTTATCCAGTCTCAATGTATGGTGTGGTTCTGTGTGTGTGTGTGTGTGTGTGTGTGTGTGTGTGTGTGTGTGTGTATTCACGCGTATGTGTGTGGTACTGGGGAATGAACCCAGAGGCATTCTACCTCTGAGCTACGCCCTATTTTATTTTTGAAATAGGTTCTCGCTAGGTTGATGAGAATTTCACTACTTGCTGAGGCTGTCCTCGACCCTGCGATTCTCCTGTTTAGCCTCTCAAGTACTGGGATTACAAAGGCGGGCCACCACTCCTGGCTCACCCCGTCCTCTTTATTTTTTGTTTTGAAATAGGGTCTTGCTAGGTTGTTGCAAGTCTTGCTAAATTATTGAGGCTGGCCTCAAACCTGCAATCCTCCTGTCTCAGCCTCCCAAGTACTGGGATGGCAGGTGTGTGCTACCATGCCCAGCTAGATTAGTGGTTCTTAAAGGGTGGTCCTAGAACAGCAGCATCAGCACCACCTGGGAACACATTGGAAATGTAAATTCCAGGGTGCTATCCCAGACCTGAAACTTGGTGGGGAAGACTCAGCCATCTTCCCAGTGATTGTGATGAAAATCACTGATATAGATTTTTTTTTTAGTACTGGAGATTGAAGCTAGGGGCATTCTACCATTAAGCTACAACTCAGCCCTTTTTATTTTTTTTTGTTTTGAAACAGGGTCTCACTAGGTTGCTGAAAGTTTTGCTGAGGTTGTCCTTGAAACTGTGACCCTCCTGTCTCAGCTTCCTAAGTACTGGGATTACAGGAATGTGCTACCATGCCCAGGTTGATGTAGATCTTTGAAGATGCATTAGATTAGCTTTATTACTTTATGATAAACTTTATTTCCAGAGTAGAGTGGCCATTTATTCTTCCACATACACATGGATCCTTCCTCTTTCTCATACTAGGGTAATCTCTATCCCAATCTCCACACAACATATTCCACTTCCCTTCCACCCTATACCACCTACAAGGCCCTCTGCATTGCCCCACCTTCTCTCACAGGTGCTTTGGTTTCTCCTTTGTGTGGATCCACCCACCCCACAAATTGTTCACCAACTTGGAAGAATGGAGACACAAACAGAACCATACCAAGGATCCCTCTGAACTAACAGCTTTTCTGTTGGTTCTTTGTAGGATGGGTAAAAGGATGGTTGGGTCTAGTGAGATCTTTGGAGACTTGATTTAGACTTGCTCCTATAATTTATGTCTCCTCTTGCTAGGGCATACCATGGTCAAAGGTGGACTACTTTGATAATGGCATCATCTGTAACCTCATTGAGAATGTGAGTTATCTTTCTCTTACCTCTGGGACCTCCCTTTCCAGAACACCCTTCCCCTGTCTCTCTCCAATGCCCCACTTAGTAAGGAGGGCAAAGGGTGGGAGGAAGCTGAGGAGGCAGCAAGGAGAATGTGGACATCTCGAAGGACCAAGTCTAGGTTGCACTGATCCTGTTCCCTTGGCCTAGAATCAGCGAGGCATCCTTGCTATGCTGGATGAGGAGTGCCTGCGGCCTGGGGTGGTCAGCGACTCCACTTTCCTAGCGAAGCTGAACCAGCTCTTCTCCAACCACAGTCACTATGAGAGCAAAGTCACCCAGAATGCCCAGCACCAGTATGACCACAGCATGGGCTTCAGCTGCTTCCGCATCTGCCACTATGCGGGCAAGGTGATATGGCAGGGCTGCAGGGTAACATTTAGGGACTAGACACAGGTAAAGGCAGTGTGGGGGGAGTTGCAGGGGGAGGTGAGAGCTGAGAATACTTTACAATGAGAGTGGGTGGACCTAGTGCTGGAACAAGGTTGTGGGGTCTTCAAACCCATAGTTATTCCTCAACAGGTGACATACAATGTGACCAGCTTCATTGACAAGAATAATGACCTACTCTTCCGAGACCTGTCCCAGGCCATGTGGAAGGCCCGGCACCCCCTTCTTCGGTCCTTGTTCCCTGAGGGCAATCCCAAGCAGGCATCTCTCAAGCGTCCCCCAACTGCTGGGGCCCAGTTCAAGAGTTCTGTGGCCATACTCATGAAGAATCTGTATTCTAAGAATCCAAACTACATCAGGTGACAAGTTTGGCTCGCGAGGGAGCATCTTCATATGAGCAGCATGTGCAGGATCCATGCACTGCAGAACATGTCTGGGTGGGGGAGGTTCCTGGAACAGGGCCAGATCAGGAGCTGAGTGCTCTGTGGGACGGGGGGAGGCATTGTAGCAGTGAGTATAGCTGGGAAGGCCAGTCATCCTCCTCCTCTGAAATTTTCTACTAAGGGGACTACGTGTAGAACAGGGGTGTGGAGACCAGGACAGGCTCCACTGGCAGTGCTGTCTGAGGCCTGTGCCTTGTCCCACCTCCTACCAGGTGCATAAAGCCCAATGAGCATCAGCAGCGAGGCCAGTTCTCCTCAGACCTGGTGGCGGTCCAGGTGCGGTACCTGGGACTGCTGGAGAACGTGAGGGTACGAAGGGCGGGCTATGCCCACCGCCAGGCCTACAAGCCTTTCCTGGAAAGGTACCGATTGCTCAGCCGGAGCACCTGGCCCCGTTGGAATGGGGGAGACCGGTAAGACACAGCGGGGAGCAGCAAAGGGCAGGGCCAAGAAAGTCTCTGGGGAAGAGCAGGTGTGCTGAAGCTGGCGGATGGACGCCTGGGGAAATGAATGGTCACTTCTTGGAGGCGGACGGGTTAGGGGAAATGTGGAAGAGGACTTGCCCTGAGACGCCCTTCAGCAGCTTCCCCATCTGCCCCTGCAGGGAGGGGGTCGAGCAGTGTCTGAGGGAGCTGAGCATATCCTCAGAGGAGCTGGCTTTTGGGAAGACAAAGCTCTTCATCAGAAGTCCCAAGACTGTGAGTGAGAGAATACCTTGGATCTGGTAGGGGGCGGCAGGTGCAGGAGTCAAGAGCCCATCTAAGGAAAGAGGATAGAGGGAGGCAGCACCCATCACCTGAGTGGATAGTGGCCGAAGAAGTCTCCCTTCAGCAGAGGTGACACCCTGGGAGCCGAATCCTGGGGTTCCCCACCCTGCCCTGAGCTTTGGAGGCTGGGTGTGCTGCCTGGCCTCTGAGGGCCTCTGCCTGAAGCAGAGCTCCTTGAGAGCTCAAGCAATCTAGTAAGACATGGCTGGGAAGCCTCTGGTCCTGTGGGGAGCAGCAGGAGAGAGCACTGTTCCAAGGCCTGCTCCCCTCCCTGGCTCCCTTCCTCTCCTCTACAGCTTTTTTACCTGGAAGAACAAAGGCGCCTGCGGCTCCAGCAGCTGGCCATCCTCATACAGAAGGTGTACCGGGGCTGGCGCTGCCGCACCCACTACCAGCTGATGCGCAAGAGTCAGATCCTCATCTCCGCTTGGTTCCGGGGCAACAAGGTATGGTTGCCCCCAAATTCCCACCTGCTTCACTCATATTACAATGGGAGAGATGGCGCATGCTTGTAATCCCAGTACTTGGGAGGTGGAGACAGGAAGATCACAGGTTCGCGGCCAGCCTCAACTATTTAGTGAGGCACTCCTCAACTTAGTGAGACCCTGTATCAAAATAAAGAAAAAATAAATAAGATGCTCCCTGGGTTCATTCCCCAGTAACACACACACACACACACACACACACACACACACACACACACACAGAATGGAGAGGTGGTTCCAGAAGTGGGTTTTCTAACAGTGTTGATGTTCTACAGCAAAAGAAGCACTATGGGAAGATGAAGGCGTCGGCATTGCTGATCCAGGCTTTTGTGAGAGGGTGGAAGGTGAGGGGGTTCCTGGCATGCTGCTTCTCCTGGTTGTGCCAGCTGCCGGGGAGAAGTAGCCCCAAGAACGAGTCCACCGGCACCCAGGCTGTCCCTGTGGGTGGGTGTGTCGGCCATGTTCCTGGGCAGCAGAGCCGCTTCTGCTGTAGGTGTCCTCCTCACTGACACCTGGACTGATTTCACACTCCCTCCCTACACTCTCAGCTCTTTATCTTGCTCTGTTCTTTGCATAATTGAAAAAATAACAGAACCTCTTCTAGAATCTGTCTTCACTTTGGCTACTTTCTTATGTGTCCTCACCAGGCCCGCAAGAATTATCGAAAATATTTCCGGTTGGGAGCTGCCCTCACCTTGGCAAATTTCATCTACAAGAGCATAGTAAGTGCTGGGGAGGGGGGGTCGGGTAGAAGTAGGGGGTGGAGGAGGTTGAGATAGTTTTGGAAGAGGAAGAAGCAACTCTAAGATTTCCCTCAAGAGCATTCTCAGCCCATGTGCACCTGAGTCCCAGAAGAAGGGGCAGAGCAGCCACCTGCAGGGAGCAGGCCCAGCGTGCCTCAGCCCAGGACAGAATCAGACAACATTTTGGCTTGAGTGGACACTGCTGGCAACCTGTGGCCGGAAGGGTCCCAGCATACTCACCAGCTGGTCCATGGGCCAGTGGGTGGGAGGAGAGACTGGGGCTGGATGGTTAACCACTTCATGGAAGGGCAGAGTGAGGACACAGAGAGACTAGCCCAGCCCTCTGAGATCTGTTTTGGGGCGAGTATAGAGGAATCGTATCTTCCTTCTATGCCCTCTGAACTTGTAGCAGTAAGTCAGAAAGTAAATCTCAGAGAGATCCTCAGATTCTGGAGGATTGGGGTCAGAATGGGAAGGAAGGAGCCAGGCCCAGACCCACTTGTTCAAACCATAGGCAGTTTCCAATGAGAAAAATAGGGACAGAGAAGAGCGATTTCTGGAGACACCTGTCAGATAGCAGTGGTGCCTTTGCGAGGTGGCGAGAGCTGCACTTCAGTGAAACCCCAGGAAAGGCTACAGAGGAGGAAGAGAGCAAGATGTCTCTGCCAGAGGGCTGCAGAACGCTATAGCTGACCTCCACCAACTGGATTTTGGATGGTTGTTAGCACCCTTACTAACTGTGCTCCTGGGAGGCCCTCCGTGTTGTCAGAGCCTGGATCCCTTTGCATAAGAGAGGAATGGGAGTCCTGAGGCTCAGGGCGACCTAGAAGCCTCCCCAGCCCTGCTCTCCTCCTTCCTCCCTGGGGAGGTTCCCTCTTCCCAGACCTCTTCCTGTCCTGACCTCCTCTCCCACTGGCTCCAGTGTGTCTGCCTCCCCAGAGTACGTGCTCTCTTGCCACATTCCTGAGATCTGCAATCTGATTTTGCTCTTATCTTCTGACTTACCCTTCTTTCACTTTTTCTTTCAGCTCTATTTTATCAGGCAGCTGTTGAATGTCAACCCAGAGCTGCTGGGTTCAACTTGTCTTTTAGTAAATCATACCCCCTACAGAAGCATGCAGGTGCCCTAGGCCTTGAGTCCCCCAGTGTTCCCAACTTTGTGGTCTTGACCATAACTAAGGCTAGTGCCCATTATGTTTTGAACTTATTATGTTCCAAGCTCTTCACATGTTTGTGGTGTGTGTATGTGTGTGTGTGTGTGTGTTAGTTACTGGGGATTGTACCTAGGGCCTCATATATCCTAGGCAATTGCTCTACAACTAAGCTGCATCACCAGCCCACACATCTAATTTTTTTTTTTTTTTTTTGTGGTACTGGGGATGGAATCCAGAAGCATTCTACCTCTGAGCTACACCCCCAGCCCTATTTTTTATTCTTTATTTTGAAACAAGGTTTTACTAAGTAGTGGAGGCTGGCTGTGAACCTGTAATCCTCCTGTCTCAGCCTCCCAAGTACTGGGATTACAAGTGTGCGCCACCATGCCCAGCCCATGCTTAACTCTAGGCTTTCAACAGCCCTGTGAAACTAAGGCTCAGAGAGGTTAAGTAACTTTCTAGGGTCCCACACGTGATAGAGCTAGGATATAAACTATTTGAGCTTCTAACCACTCCAGATGTTTTCTTTCTTTCTCTCTCTCCTTCTTTCTTATTTCTTTTCCTTCCTTCCTTCCTTCCTTTTTTTTTTTTTTTTTGGTGCTACTGGGGATTGAACCTAGAGGCATTCTACCTCTGAGCTTTATCCTAGCCCTATTTTATTTTTATTTTTATTATTTTTTTTTTTTTTGCGGTACTGGAGATTGAACTCAGGGGCTTTCTACCTCTGAGCTATACCCCCAGCCCTATTTTTTATTCTTTATTTTGAAACCGGGTCTCGCTAAGTTGCAGAGTGCCTCACTAGGTAGCTGAGGCCGGCCGCGAACCCGGATCCTCCGGTCTCAGCCTCCCGAATGCTGGGATTACAAGCGTGCGCCACCACGCCCGGCTTATTTTTATTTTGAAACAGGTTTTCACTAAGTTGCTGAGCCTGGCCATGAACCTGTAATACTCCTGTCTCAGCCTCCCAAGTACTGGGATTATAAGCATGTGCCACCACACCCAGCTTCTATTTTATTTTTTAGTTTGAAATAAGGTCTCACTAAGTTGTTGAGGGCCTCACTAAGTTGCTGAGGCTGGTCACAAACATGTTATTCTCCTGTTTCAGCCTCCTAAGTATAGAGTTTATAAGTGTGCGCCACCCGGCTGTGAGGGTTCGTTATGTAGTCACAGGAATATAAGGACAGGTCACAATGAGGCACAGATAGATTTTATTGAAAGAAAGAAAGAAGTAAGCATTCTGGGGGACAGAGCAGGCGGACAGGAATGTGCTAGTTATATCTTAGCTAGGCATATCTATACACGTAAAATCTATAGGAATGTGACCCAAGAGGACCTTTTTACTTCTCCTTTGTGTTGGAGACAAGATATTTTAATTATTATTAATTATTACCTACTAGTGGCTGTTTTCTGTTCTTGATGAAAAATACCTAATAATGAGCCAAGCGTGGTGGCGCACGCTTGTAATCCCAGCATTCGGGAGGCTGAGACCGGAGGATCCGGGTTCGCGGCCAGCCTCAGCTACCTAGTGAGGTACTCCGCAACTTAGTGAGACTCGGTTTCAAAATAAAGAATAAAAAATAGGGCTGGGGGTATAGCTCGGAGGTAGAATGCCCCTGAGTTCAATCCCCAGTACCGCAAAAA
>PVLC010035818.1:0-16116 GCA_004027655.1 Graphiurus murinus | reverse complement strand
AAAAAAAAAAAAAAAAAAAAAAAAAAAGAGTGCAAATCAAAGGCAGACCCAGTGGCGCACACCTGTAATCCCATACTGAGACAAGAGAATCACAAGTTTGAGGCTGGCATGTAGTAATTTAGCAAGACATTTCAAAATAAAAAATAAAATAGGTCTGGAGATGTAGCTTGGAGGTAGAACACCTCTGGGTTCAATCCCCAGTATCACAAAAAAACACAAGAAAACAAACCAGAGGGCAAATCAAGAAGAGCCTGACTCCATGAAGAAGGCCAGCCATAGAATGGGTTGGGGGAATAGGCAGGATGAAGAAGTGGCCAGAGAAAAATCCTCTGAGGCAACTCTTAAGGATCCACCTTTTTTGGGCTTCAGGATGGCGAGTCCTGCATTCTCAGGAAGTGCACCATAAGTCATCCAGGCATCTCATCCAGCCAGCAACATATTCTGGATGCTCTTTTGGTCATCCCTCACATTCAAGCAATTAGGCTTTCTGTTTTCTTACCAAATAACTTGAATGCATTTCTCTCCACCCTAAGTTCACGCTGTCATCTGCCACCTGAGTGACCGTACCAAGACTTAATTTGTCTCCCTGCCCCATTTTCCCCACAGCAGCTGGAATGGTCTTTATGAGCACAAGTGTGACTAACACCTTTGGAAACCACAAGTTTCTGCATATTATCTTTAGGAGCAAGTCCAAGCTCCTTATTAGCACATCATTCCCAATCCTTGGTCATCTGACACCTACTCACTACTCACCACTCAAGCCGCATTGTCCACCTCTCACTGGCCCCCAACACACAAACACATGCGTACACACTCCCAGATACCAACACCATACACGCCTCACACATATCCACGTAACCAGCACACACTCACACTATCAGAGGTCCAGCATAAACACACTCAAACACCCATACCACACACACATTCACACAGTTATATATACAGCAACTGACACACACAACCACATGCATAAAGCACACTCACCACATTCTCCCACATATTCACGCATATTCTCCACACACAATCACATAGACTCACACCCTCAAACATATTCACTTGCACTAACACACATTCTGGTACACTCATTCTCCACACACATTCACATACACACACACTCACACAATCACATACACTCACATTCTCCACACATATACTCACACACAATCACATACACTCACATACTCACATACACTCGTACTCAGATACACTCACACACTCACATGCATTCACATACACACGTACTCACACACGCACACACTCACAAATGCTCACATACACACATTCATGTATACTCCCACACCCACATGCATTCACATACATACTCACACACATTCACATGTACTCATACACATTCACAAGTGCTCACATACTATACACATTCACACGAACTCACATATATCCCGCTCACCTCAATCACTCAACACACCCACACCACATCTTTTTTTTGCGGTACTGGGGATTGAACTCAGGGGCATTCTACCTCCAAGCTATACCCCCAAGCCTATTTTTTATTCTTTATTTTGAAACAGGGTCTCACTAAGTTGTGGAGGGCCTCACTAAGCAGCTGAGGCTGGCCGCGAACCGGAATCCTTCCAAGTACTGGGAGTACAAGCGTGCACCACCACGCCCGGCTCACATCACATCTTTTTTTTTTTTTTTTTGCGGTAGTGGGGATTGAACTCAGGGGCATTCTACCTCTGAGCTATACCCTCAGCCCTATTTTTTATTCTTTATTTTGAAACCGAGTCTCACTAAGTTGCAGAGTGCCTCACTAGGTAGCTGAGGCTGGCTCAGCCTCCCAAATGCTGGTATTACAAGCGTGCACTACCACGCCCGGCTCACACATCTTTATGTACCGCACATACCACACATGCTCACACATGGAATCTGCGCTTTAATCCCACTTGTCTAGTTTTTATTTCTGCAACCTGCGGAACTAGGCCTTCGTTCAAGCTGCTCTTCCTTCTGGAATGTTCCTTTCTGCTTTCAATACCAGCTATCTGTTTTCCCCCCTCCCGCAGGGAGCCTTTCCTGACTCCTAAGCTTGACCGTTTGGGAACTGGAAGATCTGAAGTAATCCAAGGATTCCCTTGAGAATCAAACCTAAGGCTTGCTTGGTCAGCCTGGGAGTGGGAAACCAGAGTCTAGCGTCTTAAACTGTGAGATTTCTTAAATTGTACCTCCCCCATGCGTATTATTTTTGTCACCCCGTCTGTCGTCTCGTTCATTAATGATACATTTAAAACTGGAGGGCCTGTGTGGTCGTGATAACTACGAGTGAAATGAAAGCCACACCGCCATGGCCAGGCTGGGTGGCAGGGACCCGGGGTGGGGAGCAGGGAAGAGGACAATGGGGGAGCGAGCGCAGACCTGTGGGGCTTTAGCGTCCTGGCACAACGACCCCAGCTCTCAGAAACATGTCTGGCTTGGAGTGAGCCAACTTCTAGTGATTCCTTGGGCCTGCAGGATCCTCCGAGGGGATCTGTACTGCTAGTGGAATGTTGAAGCCACGCAGAGGGCTGGTTGGGAGAGGGTGGAGGGGCAGGGCCTGAACCCAGGGGTTGACGGGAGCCAGAGTGGGGGACCAATGACGCGGCTTGGGGACTCAGGAAGAGGGGCTCCGAGGAAGGTTATCAGTCTCAGAGCCATGCCGAGAACAATGTGGTGCCCAGGGGCCACATGTGACCTTTCCAGAACCGCAGTGTTCTGATCTGTTGCCAAGCCAGGGATGCTTAAAGAGGCCGAGACTAGAAAGCACAGTCCTCTCGGGGGAAGAGGAAGAACTCACGCCTGCCGATGAGTGGAAGAGAGGGGCAGGCGGGGAGGGCAAGGGACAGCCCTGTGACAGAGAGCAGGGGCGGCTGGGTTCCGAGCACATGTGGCAAAGTCTGCCTTGGACAGGAAGGACATTGCAGGGAGTGAAGTGGATGTAATAACCGCCAGCATTTTAGCACATGCTCCTGCCCGTGGTCACCTCCACCAACACGTCCTGTGGCCACCCCCTGGGATCCCCCCTCGGTACCTTCAGTGCTGACCCTTTTCTGTCCAAAGCTTTCCATTCTTCCAGCCCCTCCCTCCTGTTCGCCACACGCAGCTGTGTGGTCCCTGTTGCCTCCTGCCTCCCCACTTCGGCCCAGCCCACAGAGCATCGCTGCGGCTGCTTTTCTGCGAACACCTGCGTGCGACTTCCCTGCCTGTTCTTGTGTCTCGCCCTACTCTGTGCGTCTCCAGCCCAGGGCTTCCATCTCGTGCAAACAGTTCCCAACCTCGAGCTTCAGTCGTGGTTTCTCTCCTTGGCTTCTAGATGTGAGCTGTCAGTTACCCCCAGGCCATCTCTAACTGGAGAGCAGTGGGGGGGGGTTACCCCCAGGCCATCTCTAACTGGAGAGCAGTGGGGGGGGATGTGGGCGTGCTAACGGTCAGTGCTGGGGGATATCGAGGGCCAGGGATGAGGGGGGGCTGAGGGTTTCTTGACATACAGGATTCAGTAGGGCAGTACATTTAGATCTCAGAGATGGGGAACTCAGTCTGTGGTGCTGCTTGGGAGTTCAGTTGAGGGAAGGAGTGTGGGTGGGGGCTGCTACCATCAGGTGAGTGGGATTAGGGCCTCATTTTGCCCTGTCATCCCTGTGGTCCTGTGTGCCCACCCTCTCTTCACCTGGTGGGCCATTGTCCCCCAAATCTGTCACTTTCTATGCCCCCCGCCACGATTTCCTGAGACTCCAGCACACTGAGTCTCTCTCTTCCCTCCCCATTGTCCTTGGACCCAGGCCTCGCATAGTTACCCTGACGCTGGGCAGGGCTTATGGACGTCTCTCCAAGCCCGCCGATGCCGACGATGGTAAAGCCGCCTCCCTGGGTCTTGATCGCAGACCTGAGCTCGTAATTCTCCCGAATGAGCTGCACAAGCTTCTTCAGTTCATCGTTTTCCCGAACCAGCTTCTCTATCTGATGCCCAAGCCCCTCATAATTGCTGAGTAGAGACATGCCCCAGGGCAGCGGGGAGGGTGCGGCCCACAAGAGGGCACTGCACCTGGAGGCTGCCCAGGGCCCTGGGCCTTGCCCGGGCTGGAAGAGGGTGCCAGACTCTGCAAGGCTGGCCAGTGGGCCTGGGTATTGTGAGGTCAGAGGCTGTGTCCTCCTCTTTGCCCTCTGCTCTAACAGGCTCAGCTCTCCGTGCCCCAGGCCTGCGTACGGGCCCTGCCTGGGCCTGGAATTCTCTGTCTGGCCAGCTTCACTCTTGAGTTGCCTCCTCTTCCCCTGGAAGCTGGGCTTCCCTCGCAGATGTGGCCTGTGTCATAGTATTTACCCTGTCCACTGGCTTTACAATGAGGGCCGTGATTGTGCCACTGCTCTGGAGTCCCCACCATCCAGCAAGGGGCTGGGTTTGGTGTAGGTAGATAACCAGTGAATATTTGTTGAACAAAAACTCATCACCTGCCCACTGCAGTGGTGCATACCATAATCTCAGTAACTTGGGAGGCTGAGGCAAGAGAATGGCAAGTTTGAGGCCAGCCTGGGCAACTTAGCGAGACCTTATCCCAAAATAAAATACAAAATGGTGCTGAAGCTGGACATGATGGCACATGCCTGTAATCCCAGTGACTTGGGAGGCTGAGGCAGGAGGATCGCAAGTTTGAGGCCAGCCTGGGCAACTTAACAAGACCCTGTCTCAAAAAATAAAAATAAAAAATGAATGAATGAATAAACAAAGGAGCCAGGAATGGTGGTACACACCTGTAATCCCAATGCTTGGAAGACTAAGACAGGAGGTTTGCAGGTTCAAGACCAGCCTCAGCAACCTAGCAAGGTCCTCAGCAATTTAGTGAAACCCTATTTCAAAATAAAATACGATATGGCTGGCTATTCAGCTCTGTTATAGACTACCCTAGGTTCAATCCCCAGTACTGCACACAAAAAAGGGGGGAGGCAGGGGCAAGGGAATGTAGCTCAGGGGTAGAGCCCTCTGGGTTCAGTCCCCAGTAGAAAACAACAACAATAACAATAAAACAAAACCAAAAACCATACCAACAACAAATTTAAAAAGATAAAAAGGAAAGATCACCCTGCCTTCCTGGGCGGGGTGCCCTTTCCTTGAGATCTTGGGTACACTTAAATTTAACCTGTCAGCCTTCTCCTGAGGATGCTCTGTCCTGGCTGCCTGGACAGAATCCCTGATCTCTTTTGACTCTGGGTGCTGAGGACCTTCTCTGGCTGCCAGCCTCTGATCTCTTGACTCTTGGTGCTCAGAACCTTCTCTGGCTGCTGGCATGGTGGCTTCTTCCTTCAAACACCTGGTTTCCTACAGCTTGGAGCTTCCAGTTTTGGGGACACAGGGTCCCCTATTCCAAATTCCTAGTGGCTCCTCCTCTGCTTCTGGCTCTGTGCTCCTCAGCTCCTTGAATTTTCCTGACTTTAGTCTTTCAGGAACCCCAAACAGCATTCCTCATATGGTTCCAAGAACTCAGGATGGTACTCCCTTCTCTTGGAGCTATCCACAGAGCGCTCCATGGGCCGGGCCTTGGGAGCCGAGGGAGGTCAAGTCTTCATGACCAGCAGCTCTGTGGGCATGTACTATCAAAGCTCTTCATGGGGCAGGGAGAGGAGAGTGAAGTCGGATACGGGTCAGTGGGCAGACTCCTGGTAGAGAGTGGAGGTGAGGAAGGGGCAGAAGGGGCAGGGCTGGGGTCAGTCTGAGTTGAACATTCTACCTAGACCTCACAATGGGAGGCCTGCCTCGCTCCTGACACCCCAGACTGTAATCGCAGCTGAGCCACTCCGGCCCCAGGACCAGAGCCCCAGGGGACCAGGGCTGAGTTCTATTCATTCTACTTTCTAACTTCTCTCTTCTGGGCTTCTCCGACATGTGAAAATGAGCTGCTCACGTCTTGTCCTTCCACTGGCCTTCCTTGGGTTGATGCAGTCTGGGATGGTTTCATTTTGTGTTCCCAGAGATTTGGTCAGATGCTAGTCAGGACATTATTGGGAAGATATTTTGTGGATGTGACCAGTCCCTACAAAATACTGACTTTAAGGAGATTACTTTCAATAATATGGGTAGGCATTATCCAATCAGTTGAAGGACTTAGGAACAAAACCTGTTGTTGTTTGTTTGTTTCTTGGTAGAATGAATTCTGCCTCAAGACTGTAACTTAGGAAGCCTGGGAGAGCTAGGTGTGGTGGTGCATGCCTGTAATCCCAGTACTTGGGAGGCTGAGATAGGAGTGCGGCCAGCCTCAGCAATATAGCAAGACTCTCAGCAACCTATCGAGAGTCTGTTTCAAAACAAAAACATAGAAAGGACTGGGGGATGTAGCTCAGGGGCAGAATACCTCTGAATTCAATCCCCAGTACCACAAAAAAGAAGGAAAAAAGAAAAGAAAGCCTGCTAGAGTCTCCAGCCTGCCTTACAGATTTTTAAATTTTTAATTAATTAATTAATTATTGTGCTGGGGATTGAACCCAGGGGCATTCTACCTCTGAGCTACATGCCCAGCCCCCCCCCCCTTTAATTTTTTTTTCAGTACTGGGAATTGAACCTTGGAGCATTCTACCTCCAAGCTACACCCTAGTCCTATTTTTTATTCTTTATTTTGAAGAGCCTCACTAAGTAGCTGAGGCTGGCCGTGAACCTGCAATCCTCCTGTCTCAGCCTCCCAAGTACTGGCATTACAAATATCCGCCACCACGCCCGGCTTTTTAAAAATTTGAAACAGGGTCTCACTAAGTTATTGAGGCTGTCCTCAAACCTGTGATCCTCCTGTCTCAGCCTCCAAGTATTGACATGGCAGGCATGTGCCACCACACCCGGTTCTGCCTTACAGATTTTGGACTTTCCAGCCTTCACTATTGTATGGACCAATTCCTTAAAATAAATGTCCTAATATAAGAGACCTCTGATGGGTCCACCATCTCTATTTCCCTTTGGGTCAGTGCTTCTTCCCTCACCAAGTGCGTGGCAGGCATTGTGTTGGGAATTGGGGGTTCGGTGCCAGTCATAAGCAGGCATTGTCCTATGTAGACTGAGTCACCCTGTGACGGATGCGTGCTGCTGGGAGAGGCGTAGTGGCTGTGCAGCTGCAGTCATCTCAGGGCCGTCTTCCCTGCGGAAGTGATCATGGAGATCAGGTGAGGAGGAGTAGCAATCGTGGGAAGAACTTTTTTCCCCTGGTACTGGAGATTGAACCCAGGGGCATTCTACCTTGGAGCTCCACTCCCAGCTCTATTTTTTATTCTTTATTTTGAAACAGGGTCTCACTAAGTTGCGGAGGGCCTCACTAGGTAGCTGAGGCTGGCCTCGAACTTCTGATCCTCCTGCCTCAGCCTCCCAAGTACTGGGATTACAAGCGTGCGCCACCATGCCCGGCTGTGGGAAGAGCTTTCTAGTGGAGGGGAGCAGCCTGTGCAGAGGCTGTGGGGTAGGCACTCAGCCCAAGGACTTGCAGGAATAGTGGGACAGAATGAGGAGAGTGGACAGGCGGGAGTGCCGGAGAAGGACAGAGGTCCAGGTCAGGACAGCAACTGGTACTGATCTCCAGCGTCTCTCTTTGGAAGCCCCGGGAGGGCTGTGAGCAAGGGGTGAGGGATGCCCTAGCGGGGAAGGAGCTGCTGGGCGGTGTGCAGGAGGCCACTGCAAGTGGAGGGCTGTGTAAGGTGCTACCGGGGAATGGCTGCCGGGGGCGGGTGGGGGGTGAAGGCAGGGCAAGGGCAGGGACGGCCACCTCCGAGCGTGGGGGAGTTGGTTTAGCAGGTGAGGCTGGTTATAACTCCTCCAACAGGGAGAAATACCAAGTTTAGAGCGGAGATGCTGAGTCAGTATTGGGAGGTCAAGGAGAGAGGTAAAGGAAGCCAGGGCTTGCTGCTTCAGGGCCCAGAGTAGAACCTGCTGAGGGCTGGAGAGAGGCGTCTTGGAGTCATCGGATTCTAGACAACTGAGGAGAGACAGTGGGCCTGAGGCTCCATGTGCCTGGAAGAGTCAAGACAGGGCTGCGGGGACTGGGGAACGGCGGGAGCCCGAGGCTGCAGGCAGAGGGGAGGTCAAGGTTAGAGACAGCCATGCAGTGAGCTAATGCTGCTGGGAGGTCAGACGAGACCTGAGTGAGAAGCGCGCCAGCTGGGGGACGTGGAAGTCTCTAGTGACCCGACAGAGGCTGCTGGGGCGGAGCGCTTCGCCAACTCCAGATCTGATGGATTGGCAAATGAGTCGGGAGGTGAAGTGGAGATGGGGCACGCAGCCTTCCCAGGGGTTTGCTGTGGACAGAGCTGCGGCCTTCGCCATCCCTTTCCTCTCTTATACCTCGGCGCTAGGGCCGACTTGGCCCTGCTTTCTGGCCACTGGGTCACTGGGGCCTCCAGCCTCTCCCGAGAGCTGCAGCAGCCGAGGCCCTCACAGGACCCTCAGGGTCCCCCAGATGGACAGAGCTGCAGCCTGCTCTTCTCCGTCTCAGGTCCATCTGCTCTCTCTATTCTTTATTTCCTTTTTATTTGGATTTTATTAAGTTGGTTAAGTTATATGTGCAAAGTTTCCTCTGGTATCCAAGTCTCCATTTGGATTGCACATCTGGGGGGTGAGAGTCTGAGGAGTGGGAGACTTCAGTCCAGCTTGTCCTTGCTCTTGGACAGAGCCCTTGGGAATAGGCCAGGAGTCTTGACTGTGGGGAGGTGGGGCCTGCTGGAGGGACAGCGACCTCCCGGTGGCCACTCAGGGTTTGCTCCCTCAGAGGCTCCCTAGTAACTTGCTACAATCCAACCTCAGTGTTGTCCCCGCTTCTGCTGAGTCAGGTCCAGGCGGCCTGGTCTCGGGTCGCTGGTTTTTGCACAGCTTGTCCCCATTCAAATCTGCCTCATTAGATGCAGCTCAGCATTCCAGCTTGGCAAGGCCTTCTGAAGGATCTTTGCTCCCTTCTTGGCTTGGGATTCTTTGCAGGTTTGGCAAGTTTCCTTCTCAAGCTACTTTTTCAAGGCAGAGAGTTGCTGAAGAACTGGGGCCTCTAACTCGGAGCCCTTGGTCCACACCTGCTCCCACCTTTTACCTCCCATCGACACAGACAGGCCGTGATGTCCCGTCCCAGGGATGCTGCGTGGCGCCCCTGGGAAGCACCACATATGGCATGGCCAAGGCAACGCTAGCAGCACTGACCGTGGCCATTTCAGTCCTGTCTGCTGCGGCCGCTTTTAACCTCCTGGTCTGCCTGCATGTGGTCACATCCTGTAGCCAACAGGGAATTCCTGGGAGAGATTTGTCCAGTGTGGGTTCCCACAGATTCAGGGGCCCTTGATTACCAAGGCCCTTCTGGACGTCTGCAGCAAATTCTGTCTACCCCTCTCTTATACCTAGGACAATGAAAGGGGGTGGCTAGTATTTACTGTATGCAAGGCACAGCTGTGACCATCCTATAATCCACTACCAGGCAGAGAGTAAGCGCCACATGTGACAGGTAAGGACAGTGAGGCACAACCGGCCTGCCTGCCTGCCTTCCTTCCTTCCTTTCCTTCCTTCCTTTCCTTCTTGGATTGAAGCCAGGGCCCTCTACCACTGAGCTACACCCCAGCCCTTTTTTATTTTGAAGCAGGGTCTTGCTAAGTTGTTTTATTTTTTATTTACTTATTTTTTGCAGTACTGGGGATTGAACTCAGGGACATTCTACCTCCGAGCTACACCCCCAGCCCTATTTTTTATTCTTTATTTTGAACAGGGTCTCACTAAGTTGCGGAGGGCCTCACTAGGTAGCTGAGGCTGGCCTCGAACTGGGATCCTCCGGTCTCAGTCTCCCAAATGCTGGGATTACAAGGGTGCGCCACCACACCCGGCTGCTAAGTTGTTTTATGCTGGGCTTGAACCTGCAATTCTCCTGTCTCTGCCTCCCAAGTACTGGGATAATAGGCACGCACCGCCGTGCCTGCTTGGGCCTCCATTCTTCCCACTTTTTTCCAGCTCTCGAGGTCGGGGCTGATGCAGGCAGCCTAGCCTTGGGGCTGCCTGTGTGGCTCGCAGTTCCCCTCTTTTCTGACACCCCATCAGCTCTAAGCTGTTCTCAGAGAGGAGACTCAGTGGCATCCTAGGAAGACCAGGGCTGCACCATATCCTGTTCTGTGTTCCAGAGCCCGTTCCACGAGGGCGCATCAGAGGTGCTCAATAAATGTGCGGACGCATTATTATTCAACCTTCTTTTCTGGAAGACTCTTACCATGAAGCTGGGCAGGATGCTGTGTTGACGAGCAGCAGGAACAGGTAAGGAACTGCGTGGCTTTCTGAGTGCCCGAGGACAGGTCCCTGAGCTTCTGAAGGAACCCAGTGTCCCCCGAGTCTGGAGGGCTTGGGAAGGCAGCTGGACCTCAGGAGATCAGGGGCATCTGCTCGTCTATGCAGGACCCTCCCCGCCAGGAGCTGGGAAGAGGGGCCTCCGAGGGAAGGCTCTTGAGGTCTTGACTTGAAGCAGAGATTTCTGGGAGTATGACCTTGATCACCAAACCCAGGGCTCATCTGGTTACCTCTCAGGGAGAGATTAGGGACCAACTGCCAGGGCAGAGACCAGGAGGTCTCTGTCAGGCTTGGGAACCTTGGTAGCTTCCCTGTGTTGTTGATTCCTTACTGCTTTTTACAAAGTCATGTTTGGTGGGCAGCAAGTGTGTGTGTGTGGGGGGGGCGGGGTGCAGGGTTAGGGAGACCAGCACACAGCACAGAGGCTCAAAGTTGAAAAGCATGGAGTGTAGTGTGGTCAGTCCTATGAGAGGACCGCAGGGTGGTGCCGAGCCTACAGGAGGTGTGTGCTTGGGGTTCTAGAAACTTCCCTGTGCAGCCAGGCTGGAAGCTGACAGGAGTAGTAGGGCTTTCCAGCCCTATGCCCTGCCTGCGTTGCTCCCGAGTTCTGGGTGGGAGACACAGAAGGGCACTGAATTTTGGGAGCTTGGGATCTGACAGGCCTGGGCCAGGGTCTCTGCTCTGGCGGTTGTGGCTGGGTGACCGTGCCTCAGTGTCTTCCTCTGGAGCAGGGGGAGTTATGGTGTCTGTGGCCACTGCTAGGACGGTGCGTTTGGTTATTTCCCCACAGCAGGTGTCGAGCACCATCTATACTGGTGTGAGGAGCACAGGGAAGGCCCTGCAGCTGAGGACATGTAGGTGGGAAGACGGAGGTCGACAGATGAGGGGTGATAAGTGTGGGGAGCACCTCCTGAGGAGGAGGGGAGTACAGAGCCGCTGGGAAGGTCTCCCTGACTAGGCGATGCTTGGGAGGATCGGAGTGCAAAGGCTGAACTACATCCCCAGATCTTTTTTTTTTTTTTTTCGCGGTACTGGGGATTGAACTCAGGGGCATTCTACCTCCAAGCTATACCCCCAGCCCTATTTTTCATTCTTTATTTTGAAACAAGGTCTCACTAAGTTGCAGAGGGCCTCACTAGGTAGCTGAGACTGGCCTCGAACCCGGATCCTCTTGTCTCAGCTTCCCAAATGCTGGGATTACAAGTGTGCGCCACCACGCCCGGTTCTAGATCTTTTTTATTTTTTATTTTGAAACAGGGTCTTGCTAAGTTCCTGAGGCTGGACTTAAACTCCTGTCTAAGTCTCTAAAATACAGGTGTTTGCCACCATGCCTAGCACACAGTGGTGTGTGTGTGTGTGTGTGTGTGTGTGTGAGTGTGTATGTGTGTGTAGTACTGGGGATTGAACCCAGGGGCATTGTACCTCCAGGCTATACCCCCATCCCTTTTTTCTTTTTCTTTTGAAACAGGGTTTCACTAGGTTGCTGAGAGTCTCACTATGCTGCTGAGGCTGTTCTCAAACCTTCGATCCTCCTGTCTCGGCCTCCCAAGTACTGGGGTTAGAGGCATGCACCACCACACCTGGCTCACAGTGTGACCATTGAAGAGGCACATGGGACAGAAGAGAATAGCCCCGGGCGGGGGGGGGGGGATGAGTGAGTCAGAGAAGCCAGGGAGGGGGGGCTGTAGGCTGAGATAAGGGCTTTGGCTTTCACACCTAGGGAGATGGAAGGGCTTGGGGACTTTTGAGTACAAGGAGCTGCTCTTGTCCATTCAACGAACAAGTCAAATGCGCAGCTGAATCAGAACAGCCGCTTCCAAAGGAATTCTCATCAGGGCTCTCCCTGCCCTTCAGGGCGGGCTCCAATCCTGGTGGGCTCCAGCTCTGGGGAGGCAGGTGAAGAACTGAGTGTCAGAGGCCCTTTAATCACAGGTGTTGAAACCAGGTGTTCATTCAGCACTGCCCACTTACATCCGACTCTGCAGACAAACCCAGGTGTAGGTGTCACTCTCCCTACTCCACAGATGAGGCAGCCCAGCCCGCAGTGACCTCAGACCTCAGTGGAAGGCTGGGCTGGATTTAGTCGCTGCTCCCCAAACTCAGGCTTAACACCAGGCCCTCTGTCACCTGCCACTTCCCTCTGCCCTCGCCACGAGGCTGCCTAGGCCCTAGGGACTGCGGAGTTAGCTCTGGGGCTGTGGCAACTCTTCCAGCTTGCCATCCTGGCTGGACTCCAGCCGGATCTCACCGCCTCGCCCACAGGAAGCTTCACTTCTTTCCCAACCTTTTGTCTAGTCATGGCAAGTCGTCTCTCCTCTTCTCCCGCCTTCAGCCAGACCAGAAGTAAAGATTTCTCTAAACCCTCTAATTTTGTTCATGAAAAGCATTATGTGAAAGCAGGAAGCAAGCTGGGCAAGTGGTGGCACTTGCCTGTGATCCTAGTACTTGAGAGGCTGAGACAGGAGGAGCCCAAGTTCACAGCCAGCCTCAGCAACTTAGTGAGGCCCTCTGCAACTTAGTGAGACCCTTTTTCAAAATAAAAAATAAAATAGGGTATGGGGGTGTAGCTCAAAGGTGGAATGCCTCTGGGTTCAATCCTTAGCACCACAAAAAATAAATAAAAAACGGGCCGGGCATGGTGGCACACGCTTATAATCCCAGCATTCGGGAGGCTGAGACCAGAGGATCCGGGTTCACAGCCAGCCTCAGCTACCCAGTGAGGTACTCTGCAACTTAGTGAGACCCTGATTCAAAATAAAGAATAAAAAATAGGGCTGGGGGTGTAGCTCGGAGGTAGAATGCCCCTGAGTTCAATCCCCAGTACTGCAAAATAAATAAATAAATAAACAAAAAAATAGGGCGTGGGGTGTAGCTCAGAGGTAGAATGCCCCTGGGTTCCATCCCTAGTAACACACACACACACAGACACACACACACACACACACACACACACACACACACACACACCACAATTCCATAAAATAAGAAGCAAAAACTGTACCCAGTGTGTCATGAGCAAGTGACCAAGCTGGACTCTTAGATCATGTAATTAATTTATTAAATTCCCATAAGTATGCACTTGGTTGACACTCTCAATCTAAGTGAAGTCTAAGTTCCAGCCTGTCACCAGACCCAGAGGACTCACGTGAGACGTATCCCAGCCAAAGGTCCTGTAGAACGGGTACACCCTCAGCCGTGCTTGAGTTCAATGGCAGGTGTGAGATCAGCGACACCGAGAGCTGGAGGGCTCGCCATCAGGCAATGAAAGGCACAGAGTATCTTGGCACTGGGGTTATATAGGTAGTTTCGGAGAGAACCTCCAGGTTGGGGCCTTCTGATTGGCTCAGCCTGGTTACACTCAAACAGTCCATTCTGATTGGCTGAGGCTGTCATGCTTTCATATCTGAGTCCCTGGGTTCTCTTGGTGGGCTGTCTTATCCTTATTGTTTTTTTTTTTTTTTCCGGTACTGGGGATTGAACTCAGGGGCATTCTACCTCTGAGCTATACCCCCAGCCCTTTTTTTTTTTTTTTTTTTTTTTTTTTTTTTTTTTTGCGGTACTGGGGATTGAACTCAGAGGCATTCTACCTTTGAGCTACACCCCCAGTCCTATTTTTTATTCTATAGTTTGAAACTGGGTCTCGCTAAGTTGCGGAGTGCCTCACTAGGTAGCTGAGGCTGGTCTCGAACCCGGATCCTCCGGTCTCAGCCTCCCGAATGCTGGGATTACAAGCGTGCACCACCACGCCCGGCTATTTTTTATTCTTTATTTTGAAACAGGGTCTCACTAAGTTGCGGAGTGCCTCACTAGGTAGCTGAGGCTGGCCGTGAACCCGGATCCTCCGGTCTCAGCCTCCCGAATGCTGGGATTACAAGCGTGTGCCACCACGCCCGGCTGGCTGTCTTATCCTTATTTAACACACACACTTGGTCTCTCACATATGAGCCACCAAGATACAGTATCATTATTGTCATCATTCACATAAGTTAGCTATTCAAGTCAACATAGTATTTTGATATTACTCCTAACCCAGCCAAACAGACCACCACCAAGTAGGAACACACGAGCCACACACTCAGATGTGCCCAAACTGCCTCAGTTCACCAAGTGCCAGGGCGTGTCCCAACCTGGTTTCACATCTTTGCACCCCGTTTTAGATAATTCACTTCTCAGTACCCGAAAGTTACAACCCTTCCCATCTTCACTTCCACAAGCAAACTTCAGGTCTTTTTCACAGTAAATGCCATATTTATTATAGTATTTATGTGTTTATTTATTTACTTTTTTTTTTTTTGGCGGTACTAGGGATTGAACTCAGGGGCATTCTACCTCCAAGCTATACCCCCAGCCCTATTTTTTATTCTTTATTTAGAAACAGGGTCTGACTAAGTTGAGGAGTGCCTCACTAGGTAGCTGAGGCTGGCCACGAACATGGATCCTCCTGTCTCAGCCTCCCAAATGATGGAATTACAAGCATTTGCCACCACGCCTGGCTCTATTTACTTATTTTGTGTGTGTGTGTGTGTGTGTGTGTGTGTGTGTGTGTGTGTGTGTTTGGTACTGGAGATCAACCCCAAAGGCATTCTACTTCTGAGCTACACCCCCAGCTCAATTTTATTTTGTATTTTGTTTGCTTATTTTTGCGGTATTGGGGATGGAACCCAGGGGCATTCTACCTCCAAGCTACATACCTAGTCCCATTTTTATTCTTTATTTTGAAACAGGGTTTTACTAAGTTGTGGAGGGCTTTACTAAGTAGCTGAGGCTGGCCCCAAACCCGGATCCTCCAGTCTCAATCTCCCAAGTACTGGGATCACAAGTGTGCACCACCACGCCTGGCTTATTTTTTATTTTGAAACAAGATCTCATTTAAGTTGCTGAGGTTGGGATGTAGCACAGGGGTAGAATGCCTTGAACTTAGGATCCTCCCATCTCAGCCTCCCAAGTACTGGGATTACAGACATGTGCCATTATGCCTGGCATAGTTATGTATTTCTTAAACATTTAACATATATAAAACTGTACTATCATTTTTATTAGGTTCCTATCATTGTGTGTGTGTGTGTGTGTGTGTGTGTGTGTGTGTGTGTGGTGCTAGGGATGGAACCCAGGGGCATTTTACCTCTGAGCTATATCCCCAGCCCTATTTTACTCTTTATTTTGAAACAGGGTCTCACTAAGTTGCAGAGGATCTCACAAATAACCGAGTCTGGCTGTGAACCTGCAATCCTCCTGTCTCAGTCTCCCAAGTAGTGAGATTACAAGCATGCGCCACCACACCCAGCTAGGTTCCTATCACTTTTAAAATTTTTGTTTTTACAACTGTGATAAAAATAACCAGGTACAGTGATTATAGCAGTAATCATAGTTCTTGGGAGGCTGAGTCAGGAGAATTTCAGGTTTGAGGTCAGAGTATGGTAATTTAGCAAGATCCTGTTTCAAAATAATAAATAAAATAGGCCTGGGGTTGTAGTTCAGAAGTAGAACACCCTGGATTCAATCCCCAGTATCACTCTCACACACAGACACACACCAAAAAAAAAAAAAAAAAGTTGTGATAAAATATACATAACATACAATTTACCATGTTAACTATTTTGGGGGGAGGTACAGGAGATTGTACCCAGGGTCATTCTACCTCCGAGCTACATCCTCAGCCCTTTTTATTTTTAATTTCGAAATGGGGTCTTGCTAAGTTACTACATGCTGGCCATACAGAGTCTCACTAAATTATTGCATGCTGGCCTTGAACCTTGCAATCCTCCTGTCTCAGCCTCCCAAGTATTGAGATTACAGGCATGTACCACCATGCCCAGTAGCCAGTAACTCTTCATTCTTTATTTTTTTTTTTTTTT
>PVLC010035817.1:0-16124 GCA_004027655.1 Graphiurus murinus | reverse complement strand
AGCCTCAGCAAATAGTAAGACTCTCATCAATCTAGCGAGACCCTGTTTCCAAATAAGAAATAAAATTGGGCTGGGGTTGTAGCTCAAAGGTATAATGCCTCTAGGTTCAACCCTCAGTACCACCAAAATAAATAAAATAGGTCTGAGCATGTAGCCCAGAGGTAAAAGGCCACTGAGTTCCATCCGCAGTACCACACACACACACACACAGAAAGAAAGAAAATCTCGTTTTCTGTTTATTTAGCTACCATTTCCTCTAAATGACATACATTTTTAGCAGTCTTCTCTATTTCCTTCTGCCCCAAATATGTTCTCTATTGTGTATGTCCTGAGGCCTGTACAAATTCAGAGCTGGTCTCTCTCTGATTTGCAGTGATTATAGCGGCGAGATCTTGAACAACTGCTGCGTCATGGAGTATCACCAAGCCACAGGCACCCTCAGTGCCCACTTCAGAAATATGGTGAGCAGGGGAGAGGAGGAGGATTGTGTTCTCCCCTGGTGTTTAGGATTTCATCATCTCATGTTTCTCCTTTACAGTCTCTGAAACGAATTAAGAGGTCTGATCGCCGTGGGGCAGAGTCTGTGACAGAAGAAAAATTCACAATTCTGTTTGAATCACAGTTCAGTGTTGGTGGAAATGAGCTGGTGTTTCAAGTCAAGGTAAAGCCCTCCTGAAGCTGGACTTGTGTGATGTGTGTATGGGTGTGTGCATGTGTGTGTGTAGTATGTGTATGTGCAATGTGCATATGTGTGTTTTGTGCATTTGTATGCATATGAGTCTGAGAGTATGTGTGGTGTGTATATGTGTGTACACGTATATATATATAAGATTGTGTTGCATGTGGTATGCATGTGTGTGCTGCGTACTTTATGTCACAACAGAATTGTCATGACCCCATAGTATCTTCTTTGGGGCTATTAATAAACAGAAAACAGGAGACCTCATCCTTAGATCTGTTCTCTTACTGATTATCTTAAGATATGAAGGAACAATAATGAACTCAAATAACTAGAGGGATAGGTGGGAAAATGATTGATAGGAAACATTACTCAGTGTGAATTTGAGGGGAGGTCATGATACACTTTAACTATTTCTTACTGTTTTTTCCGAAAGTATCTCCTTTTTCTTTCTTTTTTGTTTCCCTTGTTCTCCATGTAACTATGAGAAACTTACTCCATCCTTCAGAAATATCTGAGTACTATTGCCTTTGAAATATCTAAAATTTCTAAGATTGCGCCAGTGTGAAAGGTCTTCTTATTCCTGGAGTCATTCAAATTCTGAACCTGAGGGTGCCACTCACTGGAACTTGAGTGAAAGTGTTTCTGTCACTAGAAAGAAAGGAAGAAGGGGAGGAACCTGAGGCCGTGAGCGCTCACCCTCTCTTCTGTGTCTTTCAGACCCTGTCCCTCCCGGTGGTGGTGATTGTGCACGGCAGCCAGGACAACAACGCGACAGCCACAGTCCTCTGGGACAATGCCTTTGCAGAGCCTGTGAGTGGATTCCTCGGGCCTGTGGGCTGCAAGGTCCCAACACCCTTGGCATGAGCCTTTTCCATATAGTACCCCGCAAAAACCAAAGGGTGCTGTTTTCCTTGGTGGGAGGCAGAATAGGAAGAATGTGGAAAGAGCAAGGGCTGGATGTCAGGCCAGCTTTGATTCCAGGCTCTGCCACCTCCTCGTCATGACCTGGGACATCCTCTCTGCCTCCCCAAGTGCGAGTTTCCAATCTGCCCGCAGCACAGGCATGATACTGCTCTGTGGTATAGACAGGGGGAGGCTCACATGAGGGGAAAGGGAAAGTGCTTGTAACATCGCCAACACTCAGTAAATAATTTTTTTTTCAGTACTGAGGTTTGAACCCAGGGGCATTCTACCGCCAAGCTACACCCCCAGCCCTATTTTTTAGTCTTTATTTTGAAACACGGTCTCACTAAGTTGCAGAGGGCATCACTAAGTAACTGAGGCTGGCCGTGAACCTGCAATCCTCCTGTATCAGCCTCCCAAGTACTGGGATTAAAAGCATGCACCACCATACCCAGCTAGTAAATATTATTTTGAATTCTTGGGGGAACCCTGAATGAGGTTTAGGAATCCTAGGTTCCTTCACTTCGCTAAAGAAGTAACTTTAGCTAAGACGTTGCCTCGTGTCATCTTCTTTCCAGTAAATGAGAATGGCATTCAGTGTCCTTTCTAGGTTTCAGATTTATTCATTCCAGATCTCTCACAAAGAATGAGATGCTTTGTCTAAAGAAACAGATGGGATTTTGTGGGCTTATGCACACAACTGTCTGAATACCACCAGAATGCTGCTTGATGAGCATCTGACCAACCTCTCCCCCTCTTCCTCTCCCTGCTATGAAAACTAGGAATTTCTCTATATGCTGATACGAGATCTCCCAGATATGGTATTAATTTTAAAAAGGGGGTGCAGAGCATATGGGCTTTATGCTACCATTTATGTTATTTCTTTAGAAAAATAAAAGGATAATTACTGGCATGCTGTATGTTTGGTGATATACACAAGAAGCTAAATTAGATGCCTTTGAGGAAGGGAACTAAGTGCTGGGAGATGGGGATAGGAAAGTGACTTGAACATATGTACTTTGTGCTTTTTGAGTTTTATATCATGAAAAGGAACCACCTATTCAAAAAATGTTTACAGCAATTAAAATGAAGCACCAAGCCGGGCATGGTGGTGGACACTTGTAATCCCAGTACTTTGGAGGCTGAGACAGGAGGATCCGGGTTCAAGGCCAAACTCAGCTACTTAGTGAGGCCCTCTGCAACTTAGTGAGACCGTGTTTCAAAATAAAGACTAAAAAATAGGTCTGGGGGTGTAGCTTGGAGGTAGATGCCCCCGAGTTCAATCCCGTACCGCAAAAAAAATAAATAAAAATAAAAAATAAAATGAAGCACCATGACTGAATGGAATGAAAAGCAACTTATTAAAAGCTCATATTCCAACCTGTTTCTCAATAAAGTTGCCAACTTGAAACTTCCACTCTTCCTGCCAAGTTGTTTCACTCCGAGCTAGAGTTCTTGGCAGAAGGTCGGGGACAAGTATTACGCTTGTGCACACACATGTGCACACGCATGTGTACACATGTATGTGCACATTCTGTTAGTCTACCTAGAGAACTAGTCTTTTTGATTTCTAAATTCCTAGTGATAACTGAGCATGGTGGCACACACCTGTAATCCCAGTACCTAGGAGGCTGAGACAGGAAGATCACAGGTTCAAGGCCAGCCACAGTAACTTAGCCAGGTCCTCAGCAACTTAATGAAACCCTGTTTAAAAA
Source organism: Graphiurus murinus (assembly GCA_004027655.1). NCBI lineage: Eukaryota > Metazoa > Chordata > Mammalia > Rodentia > Gliridae > Graphiurus > Graphiurus murinus. Next base: position 12,824 of record PVLC010035817.1, on the reverse strand, counting down.
TAAAAAATAGGCCAGGTGTGGTGGTACAAGCTTTTAATCCCAGTATGGGAGGCTGAGACGGGAGGATCACAGGTTCATAACCAGCCTCAGCAACTCAGTAAAGCCCTCTGCAATTTAGTGAGACTCTATGTTTCAGAAAATAAAACAGGACTGGGGGTGTAACTCAGAGGTTGAATGCCCCTGGATTCCCTCCCCAGTACCACAAAATCAATCAATCAAATAGGACTGGGGTTGTAGCTCAAAGGTAGAATGCCCTTGGGTTCAATTCTCAATTCTGCAAAAATTAATTAATTAAATAAATTATTTTTCTACCAAAAGAGCCAGGCCTCGGTTATACTTTGTTTTCATGATGTTAGAACTTCGGGTTGAACTGCAGGATCAGCAGTTCATTTCCAAACAGTATACCTAGCCTGAGGTCAGCTGTGAGCGGTGTGTGAAGAAGGTAAAAATGGAACTTTCCCCATCTCACAGCAGCGTATACCCCAAGGAAGTCTGGATCGTTTCGGGCTTGGCAAGACCCGCACTTGTAACTAGTTCCAGCCATTGTTGTTTTTCTCTTGCCGCTTCAGGGAAATCAATCATGCAAGTGTTTTCTCATAGGATTCTGGCTTCTCTCCCTCTCAGGGCAGGGTGCCATTTGCCGTGCCTGACAAAGTGCTGTGGCCGCAGCTGTGTGAAGCTCTCAACATGAAATTCAAGGCCGAAGTGCAGAGCAACCGCGGCCTGACCAAGGAGAACCTCGTGTTCCTGGCGCAGAAACTGTTCAACAGCAGCAGTGCCCACCTCGAGGACTACAACAGCATGTCCGTGTCCTGGTCCCAGTTCAACAGGGTGAGGAAGCTGGCTGCCAGCTGCTGTTAGGTCAATCCCTCCAACCAGACGGCTTCAGGAATCTCCCTGCCTGGGCCCCTGTTCTTCACATTCCTAATAAAATGTACCAAAAGTAATAGCAGCTTCTGAATAGATGGAAAACTGGAGAGTTTTCCAGGTCTCATGTAAAAAAAAAAAAAAAAAAAAAAAATCACATCTTTACATAGTTTAAATAAGTGGGCCTTTGTGTGTAGTTTCATTTACAAAGGAAATAGAGCATAGCAAACATGAACCTAACTCATGAGATAAGACTTTGGGATGATGAGAATTCCCTCTCTGATGTTCCCGGATGTGTAGTGCCAGGTCGGGGTCCCATGGGTGCCTCAACTCACAGAGGGGGATGCTAATGAAGAAAACGTTTCCTCTGGTAATTCAGATGTCAGATCTTTGATTGATTTCCAATTAAATTTTGGTATCTTTTCTTCACCTCGCCCTCCCACTTTTAAATGCCCTTAATTCAGAGAGCTCATGTTCTCTGAGTATCTTAAGTGGGTTTGTGTTAACAAGTTGGCCTGCAGGCTTGCTGGTAGTCAGAAGAGGCTTGATAGAGAAGCAGGGGATCTCAGTGGCCTATCTTTGCCATTGCAGTAAAGCCTCTGCCTTCTGATAGAACCAGATAACTACTTTTGGCTGATAGTGGGAACATCTGTGTGATGTCACCATCTCTGTGGCTTTACAGTGTAATCTAATCCAGGTCATCTTGTTAAAATGGGCATCTTGTTAAAATGCAGGCTGTGATTCAGCAGGTCTGAAATGTGCCCTGAAGATGTGCATTTCTCAGAAGCTCCTGGGCGATACTGACGCCACTCATCATAGGCCTCACGTCAAAAATAGCCAAGGATGCTGGATGTGGTGGCACATGCTTGTAATCTCAGTACTTGGGAGGCTGAGACTAGAGGATCACAGGTTTAAGTCCTGTCTCAGCAACTTAGTGAGACTTCAACAATTTTTTTATTTTTATTTTTTTTTGCGGTACTGGGGATTGAACTCAGAGGCATTCTACCTCCGAGCTATACCCCCAGCCCTATTTTTTATTCTTTATTTTGAAACCGAGTCTCACTAAGTTGCAGAGTGCCTCACTAGGTAGCTGAGGCTGGCCGCGAACCCGGATCCTCCGGTCTCAGCCTCCCGAATGCTGGGATTACAAGCGTGTGCCACCACGCCCGGCTAACAATTTAGTGAGACTCCGTTTCAACATAAAAAATAAAATAGAAGCTGGGCCTGGTGGCACATGCTTATAATTCCAGTACTTAGAAGGCTGAGACAGGAGGATCAAAGGTTTGAAGACAGCCTCAGCAAGTAGTGAGACTCTCAGCAACCTAATGAGACCCTGTTTCAAAATAAGAAATAAAATCGGGCCAGGCGTGGTGGCACACTCTTGTAATCCCAGCATTTGGGAGGCTGAGACTGGAGGATCCGGGTTCGAGGCCAGCCTCAGCTACCTAGTGAGGCACTCCACAACTTAGTGAGACCCTGTTTCAAAATAAAGAATAAAAAATAGGGCTGGGGGTATAGCTCGGAGGTAGAATGCCCCTGAGTTCAATCCCCAGTGCCGCAAAAAAAAAAATCGGGCAGGGGGTATAGCTCAAAGGTAGAATGCCTCTGAGTTCAATCCCCAATACCACACACACACACACACACACACAATAAAATAAAATAGAGTGAGGGATATAGCTCAGAGGTAGAACACCCCTGGGTTTAATCCCCAGTACCACCGAAGGAAAAAAAAAAGTCAGGGACTAAGACTGGCCGGCCCCCATCCAGGTGAAAGTGTGCGTAGCAGGACTCCACTGTGTTCAGTGATAGCACTTTGGCTCTTCCCCCTCACTTCTCTCTTCTTCTGCTTTGTCTTTCTGGTTGGAGGACCATTTGGGAAGGCTGAGGTAGGCAGGGTTATTTGTATGCTTCTAACACGCAAATGTTTGTTTTCCAGTTAATTTTTACAGTTACAGTACATGCACATAATATTATCTCAGCTGTTACTCTTGCATTTTTGTGTTCATTGTATCTCCAACCAGGAGAATTTGCCAGGACGGAATTACACATTTTGGCAGTGGTTTGACGGTGTGATGGAAGTGTTAAAAAAACATCTCAAGCCTCATTGGAATGATGGGTAAGAACCAATCTTCCTTCCTTCCTTCCTTCCTTCCTTCCTTCTTCCCTTTTCTGAGATGGGGATCTTGCTATGTTACCCAGGTTGGTCTTGATCTCATAAGCTCAAGTAATCTCCTTCCTCAGTCTGAATAACTGGGACTATAGGCACAGGCCACCACGCCTGGCTAGAATCATCATTTCTTAAGTCAGCAGTAGAGTATGAAAGTTTTCCTTCTGGCATTAACATATCACCCTCTGCTTCCGCTCCTCTGGCCTTTATGATCCAGGGCCATTTTGGGTTTTGTGAACAAGCAACAGGCCCATGACCTCCTCATTAACAAGCCGGATGGGACCTTCCTGCTGAGATTCAGTGATTCAGAAATCGGTGGCATCACCATTGCTTGGAAGTTTGATTCTCGTGAGTGTCCTGCCCTTTTTAAGACATATCTTGGCTTTTTGTCCAAAGTCAGCTGCTTTTGTTGCAAAGTTACTTTAACAATTTATCAAGTACTTATTATTTGTTGGGACCAGTGCTAATTATAGGAAACACAGCCATATAATCATGACACAGCTGCTCATAATACTGCAGTCCATGAAAAATCTTATTTTGGGAAACACAAAAGTATAACCATGCAGTACAGCAGTCTACAAAAACCCAGCTGCTTCCTTTTTGAAATGTTTGCCTTATTATTACTCAACCTGGAGCTTCTTTTGGTGAAGAATTTCTCTGATGAATTTGAGTCGTCAGACTAGTAATAATATCTATTTCAATTGTTCCCTTTTCCTAATTAACATAAGGGTATTGCTGTTGACCATTTCACCAAGAATACTAGTTCTTTCTTGTGACCCTCAACATAGAGCAATTTGCTAGTTTGTTTTTTGTGGCTTAAAATTTTTAGTAGCTCTTATGCTTTCTTTGGCTATAGGCATGCTTCCTCAGTCAAATACCTGTACCTAGAGAATCAGGGATTGGAGTCAGTAAGAACTGTTTCTTCTAAAGAGGGATGGAGTGCTTGAACTTGAACCAACCTGAGATCATTCAGTCTCTAGGGAAGTGACATGTGCATTACCAACTTCTCTGCCTGGGGCTTGTAAAAGCTACTTTATCTACAACCTGGGGTTATTTTAAAATGGAGATTTCTGTTGGGCCAATTTTAATGAAGAACTTGAATATGTACTGTGTTTGGGTTTTAAGATTTTGTGTTCAGAAATCATGGTTAGAATGTGATTATTCTGTTTATTGATCTAGAGGAAAGAATGTTTTGGAATCTGATGCCTTTTACTACCAGAGACTTTTCCATCCGGTCTCTGGCTGACCGCCTGGGGGACTTGAATTACCTTATATACGTGTTTCCTGACCGGCCGAAAGATGAAGTGTACTCCAAATATTACACACCAGTTCCATGTGAACCAGCCACTGGTAACAATGTTCGCATTCTGATTTGATTTTGTTGTGACTTTGGTTTGGTGTGTGTGTGTGTGTGTGTGTGTGTGTGTCTGTCTGTCTGTCTGTCTGTCTGTCTGTCTTAGATGAAACTCACACATTTAGCATTTAGTCACTGCTGCCTGAGCATATCCAGGGCAGATGTAAGCCCCTTGCCAGATTGGTCAATCACACTGAAAATACATCTATCACTAGTCCCAAGTACCAAATCAGAGGGAACAAAATGCATTTAATACAAGCTTAGATCAAATTAAATTAGAAAGGTAAAATTTTATGGTTTTGTTGCTTTCTGAGTCTGTACGTGTTCCATATTTGTTGTAGAGTTTTCAGGAAACATAAAAGCATCAGAAAGAAAACAGAAGCCAGGCATGGTGGCACACGCTTGTAATCCCAGCATTTGGGAGGCTGAGACCAGAGGATCTGGGTGTGCAACCAGCCTCAGCTACCTAGTGAGGCCTTCTGCAACTTAGTGAGACCCTGTTTCAAAATAAAGAATGAAAAATAGGGCTGGGGGTATAGGTCGGAGGTAGAATACCCTTGAGTTCAATCCCCAGTACTGCAAAAAAAAAAAAAAAAAAAACAGACATCACACATCTCTTCTAGAGATCAGCCTCGATAGACAGTTGAGTTTGTAGAGTCCCACTCTTCAGATTTATTGTCTTCCTTCGTTTATTCCAACACCAGATGCTTATCACATATTTTTTGTGTAGAGGCTGCCATCTAGTTAGAGAAAGAAGACAATAAGCAAGTAAACAAATATTATTTATTTACAGTGGATGCTCAGAAGAAAACTAAAGCAAGGTATAGGGATAGAGAAGTGCCAGGGAGGAGGGTGGGGCACCATTTCACTAGAGTGGCCAGGGGAGGTTTCCGAGGAAGTGATATTTGAATAGATCTGAACAGAGTGAGGAAACTGGCCACATGAAGCTCTAGAGCAAAAACATCCCAGGCTGAATTTTTTCCCCACTTAAAAATAATATCCTAGCCAGGCGTCGTGGTACACGCTTGTAATCCCAGTACGTGGGAGGCTGAGACGGGTGGATCCGGGTTCGCGGCTAGCCTTAGCTGCTTAGTGAGGCCCTCTGCAACTTAGTGAGACCCTGTTTCAAAATAAAGAATAAAAAATAAGACTGGAGTTGTAGCTCGGAGATAGAATGCCTCTGGGTTCTATCCCCAGTACCACACCAAAAAAAAAAATCCTAGGCAGCCAGACACAGTGTCACACACCTATAATCCCAATTTAACTTAAAAGGTTAATGCTGATTCCGCTTCATAATAATACTAAATTGTAGACAAAGATCAATTCTCAAAGTGTGTTAGTGGAACTAACTTTAGAACAATAGGCATAAAGCTATGATTTGACCCACAAATTTCTGAACATTGACTGTAATAAAGGTACTTGGGAGACAGAGGAGGATCAACAAGTTTGAAACCAGCACACTTAACAAGACCCTGTTTCAAAATGAAAAATAAAAAGTGCTGGGGGTGTAGCTCAGTAGAAGAACACCCCTGGGTTCAATTCCCAGTACCACACACAAACAAAAGATAAACTTCTAAAGTAGAATTGATGACAAAAGGGTACGTACTTTTTAAACATGTGCACGTGTGCACGCACGTGTGTGTATGTGTGTGTGTGTGTGTGTGTGTGTGTGTGTGTGTGTGTGTGTGTGTCTTACTGGGAATTGAACCTGGGTGCATTCTACCTCAGAGCTACACCCCCAGCTCTTTGTTTGTTTGTTTGTTTGGAAACAGGTTCTCCCTAGGTTATTGAGAGTTTCACTAGGTTGTTGAGGCTGTTCTGAAACCTGTCTCAGCCTCCCAAGTACTAGGATTGCAAATGTTAAGCTTTTGGACACACCTTTCCAGAATTGCCTTTCAGAAAGCAGAATCCATTTTCACTCCCACCAATATCTGCTGAGCATCTGCTTCTCTGTCCTCCTGCCAACTGTGGACTCTAGCCAGCATTTCATGTCCGCCAGTCTGAATGGCATAAAAATGATGTCTTATTGGTCTTATTTTCATTTCTTTGATTCTAGATAACCTCAAAAATCCTTTTCATATGATGATAATAATAAATAAAATAGTCAATACTTGGGAGGCTGACACAGGAGGATCACAGGTTTGAGTACAGCCTTAGCAAGTAGACTCTCATCAACCTAGTGAGACCCTGATTCCAAATAAGAAATAAAATTGGACTGGGGATGTAGCTTGAAGGTAGAATGCCTCTGAGTTCAATCCCCAGCACCACAAATAAATAAATAAATTAGTAAAATAGAGCTGCTGCCAGGCGTGGTGGCACACACCTGTAATCCCTGTACTTAGGAAGCTGAGACAGGAGGATCACAGATTCGAGGACAACCTCAGCAAGTAGTGAGACTATCAATCTAGAGAGACCCTGTTTCCAAATATGAAATAAAAATTGGTCTGGGGTATAGTTTGAAGGTAGAATGTCTCTGAGTTCAATCCCCAGTGCCACACACACACACACACAAAAATAGCTGCTCACATTTGTTGAATGCTACTGCATGTTGGGAACTTTTCTGAGCTGTGTGTGTGTGGTGTGTGTGTGGTGTGTGTGTGGTGTGTGTGTGTGTGTGTGTGTGTGTGTGTGTGTTTTACTGGTGATTGAACCCAGGGACATTCTACCTCCAAGCTAAACTCCCAGCCCTTTTTTTATTTTTTGTTTTTTGAAACAGGGTCTTAGGTTGCTGAGAGTCTTACTTCATTGCTGAGGCTGTTCTCCAACTTGCGATCCTCTTCTCTAAGCCTCCCAAGTACTGGGATTACAGGCATGTGCCACTATGTCCAGCTGACCACTTTTTATATAGTATCTCATTTAATCCTTAGAACTATGCTGTGAAGTAAGTGTTGTTATTATCTCTATTTAACAGCACATTTACTTCTCAAAGTAAAATAATTTACCAAAAATCACACAGCCAGGAAGTAGCTGCACCAGGATTTGAACTCAGTCTAGCTCCAGAGCCTATATATATTTATAAATATATTTCTTTATCTTTTTTTTGGTGAGGGGGGGGTACTGGGGATTGAACCTAGGAGCATTTTACCGCTGAGCTATACCCTGAGCCTTTTTAATTATGAAATAGGGTTTCACTAAGTTGCCAAGGCTGGTCTTGAACCTGCAGTCTTCTTGTCTTAGCCTCCCAAGTATTTTATAGATTGGACTATCATTATTATTATTATTATTACTATTATTATTATTATTATTTTGAAACAAGTTCTTGCTAGGTTGATTAGAGTCTAAGTTGCTGAGACTGGTCTTGATCCTGCAATCTTCCTGTCTCAGCCTCCCAGGAAGGCCCAATACAGGCATGGCCAGAGCCTATATTTTTTTAACCAGTATTTCATTGGCCATATGTATTTTTCTATGAGTTCATGTTCATGTTCTTTGCTCATTTTTCTTTTAAAGTTACTTTTTTTTTTTTTTTTTGTGGTGCTGGGAATTGAACCCAGGGGCATTCTACCTCCAAGCTACACCCCCAGTCCTATTTTTTTATTCTTTATTTTGAAACAGGGTCTCACTAAGTTGCAGAGGGCCTCGCTAAGTAGCTGAGGCTGGCCGTGAACCCAGATCCTCCCGTCTCAGCCTCCCAAGTACTAGGATTATAACCGTGAGCCACCACATCTGGCTTTAAAGTTACTTTTTATATAGGAATGTATTAATTCTTTGTTATATATAATAAATAGTTTCTTCATGTGTTATTGTTCTTTTAACATTTAAATTTTTTATTTTGCAAAAACTGGTCATTTCTATAGAAGCCCAATCTATAAAATATTTTTCTTTACAGGGGTGTGTGTGTGTGTGTGTGTGTGTGTGTGTGTGTGTGTGTGTGTTGTGCTGGAGATGGAACCTAGGACCTCACACATACTAAGTGCAACTTTAAACTTTGAAAGTTATTTTTTGGGTTTTTTTTTTTTGTGTGTGTGTGTGTGTGTGTGTGTGTGTGTGTTGTATGTGTGTGGTACTGGTGATTGAATCCAGAGGCATTCTTACCTCCAAGCTATTATTATTATCATTATTATTACTATTATTATTATTATTTTGAAACAAGTTCTTGCTAGGTTGATTAGAGTCTAAGTTGCTGAGACTGGTCTTGATCCTGCAATCTTCCTGTCTCAGCCTCCCAGGTACTGGGATTACAGGTGTGTGCCACCCCACCTGACAATACTTTTTCTTTTTACAATTAATATGCAGTTAACATTTGGTTGAGATTTATGTGAAAATAAATAATTTCTGAGAGTTGAAGTTTTGTTTTTTTTTTTTTTTTTACAACATCCCAAGGCAGGAGTGGTGGCACACACTTGTAATCCCAGTACTTGGAAGGCTGAGATAGGAGGATCATAGGTTTGAAACCAGCCTCAGCAACTTAGCAAAGCCCTCCAGTGAGACCCTGTTTCAAAATAAGAAATAAAATCAGGTTGGAGTATAACTTGGAGGTAGAATGCCTCTAGGTTCCAACCCCAGTACCAAATAAATAAAACATTCCAGTCAACCTGGAAGATATCGGGACTTTCAGTTTTAGCGTTGAGCTTCTCCTCCACCAGATCTCCTAACAGAGCGATGTGTGAAGTGCTTGTGTCATGTCCTAAGGTAAATCAGGTGGCTGTGTCTTGTCCTAAGAAAAGATGTGATTCTTTTTTTTTTTTTTTTGCGGTACTGGAGATTGAACTCAGGGACGTTCTACCTCCGAGCTACACCCCCAGCCCTATTTTTTATTCTTTATTTTGAGACCGAGTCTCACTAAGTTGCGGAGGGCCTCACTAGGCAGCTGAGGCTGGCCGCGAACCCGGATCCTCCGGTCTCAGCCTCCCGAATGCTGGGATTACAAGCGTGCGCCACCACGCCTGGCTAGAAAAGATGTGATTTTTAAGGGATGCTTTTTTATTTCATTTGAGAATTTTGGTTCTCACCACCATCTCCCCTTGGCAGCTCGAGCAGTCGATGGATACGTGAAGCCGCAGATCAAGCAAGTGGTCCCTGAGTAAGTGTCCAGGGCCAGCTCTGGGCTGCTGCTACCTCTACCCGTTTTGCTCTCCCTTCTACACCTAACAATGCCACCCCTCCCATTCCTGGGCCAGCGTCCCCAAAACCTGGGAAACCTGGCTTGATTGTGCTGTGGCCAGCACCCAGGTCTCCACTCCTACATCCAGAGCCCCAGGGTCCAGTGGGGCATTTTGTCCTTCAACACCCCCCAAAAGATATAAAGATGTCCCCAGGGCCCCTCCCCAAGTCTGCCGCCACCGGCCTCCCTGGCAGCTCAGACTGTTCTGCTTCCTCCTGCAGGTTTGCGAACGCATCTGCAGATGCCGGGGCCAGCGCCACATACATGGACCAGGCCCCCTCCCCAGCCGTGTGCCCCCAGGCCCATTACAACATGTACCAACAGAAGTAGGTCATGTGCTCATGGGGCCCATGGGGGAGGATCTGGGGCCCTGGCCTCCTGCTGGACCCCTGGAGGGCTGGTGGGCAGAGGAATCCAGAGCTCTGCTAGGACTGAGGCCAGCAGCCTAGTTCCGGGCTCAGGCCTATAGGAGAGAGAGAGATTCAACCAGAAAATACCCATAGTTTAGAGTGGGGTTAGGCAAATGGTGTCTGCTCCCTTTTCTGAAAGTGGAGCTCTTTCCAGCTGTGTAAGGATCGGTGGGGTTTGGATATGTGTGGACAGCAGTGTCGGGTGGCTGGGGTGGGTATCGGGGTCTGAGCCTGTGTGTAGAGCTGGCTGGCGGAGGGTGCCCCTCCCTCTCCTCCCTGGTGTCAGATCAGTAGCCCTTTTCCAGTGAGGCCCTGGGGCTCCAGGCGGCTCTGACAACCTTCCTCCTCCTCTTCATCCCTTGTCTTTCCCTCCCAAGCCCCGACGCCGTCCTGGACACTGACGGGGACTTTGACCTGGAGGACACAATGGACGTGGCGCGGCGTGTGGAGGAGCTGCTCGGCCGGCCCATGGACAGTCAGTGGATCCCTCACGCGCAGTCGTGACCGGCCCCTCCGCCTCCAGCGTCTGCGTCCTCGCCAGAGGAACTCTCTTGTGGATGTTTTAATTCCATGAACCGCTTCTCCTTGGATACAGTACTCATAATGTGAAGTGTTAATACTAGTTGTGACTTTAGTGTCTCTGTGCATGGTGGCACCAGTGAAGGGAGTGAGTGTGTGCGTGTGTGCGCGTGTGCGTGTGAGTTTGCACGTCGTGGTGTTTCTGCCCCTTGCCGTCCAGAGTCTCAGCTGAGCACCAGCGCCACAGACAGAGGCCGTGCTTGTTTTCACCTTGTGCAAAAAGGCAGTTAGTTCCACAAACCTGGAACCTGGCCATGTGTCTTAAGGGTGACTGAACTTTGATATGTAGCTGTTTGAGTAAGAGAAGGACAAAGGGAGGAACCCGTACCTCCTATCTGGGGAGTCATCATCACTCTGCCAGGCAATTGATATATCACCATTGTTGTCTGTGTTTGTCTTCTGCAAAGTGGAGAACTGCCTTTAGACAAAGAAAGCCAGTCCTCCCTCCTCCCCTCTCCACCTGTGTTCCTGGGTAGGGGTGGAAAAAGGACACGGGGAAGAACGTGGCAGGAAGTCACAGGTCTCGAGATGGGTGGTGGCTTTTCACATAACACTTGACCCATCTTAACATTCTTTGTCCTTCTCTTCCCTCTTCCCCTTTCTTTGTCTCTCTGTCTCTATCTTGAATTGCCACTCAGTTCTTAAAGTTTGACAAAATAGGGGGAAGGAAGGAGGGTCATATAACCAAGAGCTTGCAGCGTAATGGCCCCTGTGTTCCGGCCGGAGTGACTTCCAGGCGCTGGAAGGCTGCTTGTTACCCAGGCTCCTTCCTCTGTGCATCGGAGTCCCCCTCTGAGGCTTTCTAAAGGCTTAGTTTGGATAATGACTTTTTGCAAATGTTCAATGGTGTTTTTGTTCCCGAATTGGGTCTCTTTTGTTTTCCCCTTCCCACCCTAATTTTACATCAAAATTCTCCCTCCTTCCTGCATCTGGTCCTGGGCCATCATACCCAGGTCGCCTCTTCCCTTCACTGTCACACACCATGTCTTGAGGCAGAGGCAGTAGAGTGTGGCCTGAACCTGGGGCCAGCTTGTTGGACAGGTGGTCACCGGCTGCAGAGTGCTGGGGGTCAGACGTTGGCGTTTGGGGGAATGCAGTTGGCTGGTTTGCAGGGAAGATTGGGAAGCTGTAGAATCAAAACAAAGCAAAAGCCTCAGCATGCTTTTATTCCAGTTTCCTCTGTAGGTTACAGCAGAAGGAAGGAAGGGGCTGCAACAGGTAGGTGGGAAGAGGGGTGAGCACATAGAGCTTGCAGGGAAGGCCCACAAGGCCCCTGGCCCCTCCAAAAGAAGGCCAGGACCATGCCCAGGAGAGGATGGCCCTAAAACCTTATTTTTATACATGTGAGTAAATAAACAGATATTTTTTTTACAAAAATAACTTCTGAATTTATCAGTGTTTTGCTGTAAAAGGAAAACACTGCTCTGTAGTAAATTATTTATTGGAAGATGACTTTTTAAAAGCTGCTGTTTGCCTTGGCTTGGTTTCATACACTGATTTATTTTTCTATGCCAGGCAGGAGATTTTCTGCCACAGGAGCAGGCTGGTCCCTCCATGGAGACCAGGGAAGATGGAGGAGCCCACTAAGCCCCGCCCTTCCCCCTCAATTTGATTCAGATTGCCACCATGAGGGCGGGCATGTTGGGGAAGGGTGGAAATGAAAGCCCGACCCCCTCCTCAAAGGGCCTTTCCTTTCAGAGATGCATCGCCAGCACCTGCCTCTCAGTGGCAGCTTCTTTGTCCCAGCAACCCTGGCAGGGACGTGGGGCTTGACTTGGTTTCGGATTAGTGGTGGGCACAGCCCCAGGGCCCGAGAGGGCAGAGCAGCGGGGCAGTCCTGGGCAGCTCTGAGCTCAGGGCACAGGAGGAAGGGTGCCGAAGAGAGTGGCCTCCACACAGTTGCTGACTGTCCTCAATTTTAGCGAGGCCGTGCCCAGAGATGGGGGAGATTTTCAGCCGAAAGTTGTGCTCGCTATCTGCATTCCGTCTTCTCTCTTCACCCTGTTCCTGCAACCACAAAAAGGGGCGGCGGCCCCGCTTCTCACCCGCTCCCCTACACACACAGCAGTCAGCAGTCCTCCCACAGCAGTCCTCCCAGTCGCAGCTCAGCCTGCCTTGGGGGGGCTTTGAGGGGTGGAGGGAGACGCGACATGGCTGTCACTTCAAATGAAAGTATACTTTTTATAATTTTTCTTTTTAAAAACTTTGTGAAATTATTTCAGATACATATTTTAGTGTCAAGGCAGATTAGTATCTAGCCTCCAAAAAAAGTATTGTGTACAATTTGGGGCAGTCACAAAATTGTGTATTTTATGTTACAATAAAGACTTCCTCTGAAGGCATAAT
>PVLC010035816.1:0-15984 GCA_004027655.1 Graphiurus murinus | reverse complement strand
TTATGTCAGTGAACACATCCACAAGCTAGGAGGGAGGCTTTCCAACTCCTCCTCACAGAAACTGCTATGTTTTCAGCCCTTTCGGGCTTCATGCTACTACCAATTTGGTTGTTCATCTGCATCCTTTATAGTAAACTGGTAAGCATAAGTAAATGTATCTCTGAGTTTTGTCAGCCATTCCAACAAATTATTGAACTTATATGGGAAAATAGTTGTGGGAACCCTCAACTTTACAGCCAAGTTGGAGAGAAGTGTGAGTACCCTGGCAAGGCCTAAACTCTTGCTGGGGTCTGGACTAAGGGTGGCCTCATGGTCTGATCCTAACTCCTGGTAGTTAATGCCACTTTCAGAATTGAGTTTTTCTTTTAGTTTGTCTGCAGTATCAGAGTGGAAAGGAGAGGGGAGCAGAGAACACATAGAGGAAGATTAGAATAAGACATCCAGAATAAGATGAAAGAATGGAAGTCAGCTTATAATGAAGGGATGAAGGAAGCGATTCCATGAGAGAAATAGCACAGGTTTTTTTTTTTTCTGAGTTCCAAAAAGAATCTGAAACACATTTGTAAGAAAATCTATTAGTGTCTAAGGGTGTTAATTTGCCATCATGTAACAGAAGTGCTGTAATACACCTGGCCCAAGAAATAAACTTTCACAAGAAAAATGCGAAATAAACTAGCAGCAGCAGATAAGGTGGTGAAGATATTTATTTGATAAGGATGGTTGCAGTATAGTAATCTCAATCCCTTTGTTGCAGTCCATCAGAGATATAGCTAAGGAAGCAACATCCTCTAGAGTCCTATAGACAGCTTTTCATTTCTACTAATCAAAGGAATTAAGTGTTATTGAGTGCTTAATATTTGATACCTGTTAGATCAGACAACAAGAAAAAGAAAAACCAGAGAATCTGCTTTGCAGGAATCTACTAAGGAAGGATTTAGAAAATATGATAAGACAAACTGCTTGTCAATTTCAACAATAAAGAATTTTTAGACTGAGAATAAAATAATGCTGAATATATAAATATTCTAGGGAAGAATTAAAAATAGTATATTTTCCATTTATTTAGATATTTAAAAATAAATTTCATCAGAATTTTGAGGTCTTAAAGATATAAACCTTCATACATTCTATGAACTGTATCTCCAATTTATTTCATAATTCCAGGATGTATTTAAATGGTATTTATTTAAACTTAAATTTCCAATTTCTTATTTGCTAGTATTTAGAAACACAATTTATTTTTATATATTTACCTTATCTACCCACCTCATGGATCACTTAACATTTATTCTTTTCAAATATAAGCCTTTAATGTTATGAATTTCTTTCTGAGCCCTGTTCTACCTGCATTGCATATTTAATATATTTTCATTTAATTCTATTCATTTACAACTAGTTCCTTTCAATTTATTTTTGCCTCATGGTTTAATTAGAATATTTTTACTCTCCAAATATATATAGATTTTATAGTTATTCATTCATTTATTTAAAAATTCTATTTGAGCTGGGTGTGGTGGCTCACGCTTGTAATCCCAGCATTCAGGAGGCTGAGACCAGAGGATCCGGGTTTGCGACCAGCCTCAGCTACCTAGTGAGGCACTCCGCAACTTAGACTCGGTTTCAAAATGAAGAATAAAAAATAGGGCCGGGGGTGTAGCTCGGAGGTAGAATGCCCCTGAGTTCAATCCCCAGTACCGCAAAAGAAAAATAAATTCTATTTGAGTCATATCACTCAACCTACAAATAGTTTTATACTTTTCCATTTACATGGGAAATTTTTCATGTCTTTTGTGAAATTAGACTTTCTTTCTCCCTAAAGGTCTTATGCCTTCTTTATTGATGATTCTAGATATCCATAGTTCTTGTTATTCTTGAAAATATTTCATTATCTATCAGTTTTGGTAATTGTTGGCTAGTAATTGTGATTTTGTAAGTTGACTTTGTTTCCAGCAAATAGTCAAATTTTCTTATATATAATAATTTTTAAATTTGATTTTGTGTTATGCCAAAGAGCTTATACATGGAATATTAGTACAACATGATGCATATATAACTGGAGGGGATTTACTAGTAGAAAATTAGTGGAACACACACAATCCTGGGAACTCTAATAATTCCATAGCTTAGGAATGCAAAGTTGAACTGTGTGTGGCATGACCAGCGTTCTGAAAGAAGGAAACCTCTCCCTGCAATAATCTAGCCATTTATGGAGACAAAAGCCAGGGAACTGTTAAGTCATGTTTAAAGGGAAGCTCTGGTAGATGTAATAGCATTTTTATAAAAAGGGATGCATTTGAAACTCAACAACTAGATCAAGAAGAACTAGCCGATTTTTTTCCCTGAGCTAATTCAAACCTACTCAATCAGCTATTAAACCTGACACCAAAGTGAGAAGGAAAATAGGTAGGTATCTAGGGACATCCAGGTTTTCATCTCTTCAATTTGATATATAGATAACTTGGAAATGACAGTAGTTTAAATTATTTCTATTCCTTTGTACCTATGACTGTTTTACTTGCCTTACGTATGGTAGTTCCAAAATTATTATATGAAACATAGTGGTGCTACTATATATATGTAATATTACTCATTAAATGAGGGGGAAATGTACGTTAAGACTCAAAATTATGTATTCGCACTACATATTTTAGTAATATTTTTGTATGAGGCTAAGAAAGCTTTGCATTAATACAACTATACTAAGAAGTTTTCCTTATTTATTTAAATTATCATTGAACTCCTTCTGATGAACCATAAATATGAGCTATTGCATACTTGTGTCAAAATATTCCTTAATTCCTGGAATGAGTCCTATTTGATCATCATATAATTTAAATAAGTAAATAAATCAATAAATTAAAATAAATATTTATGCTTGTTAAGCTAAATGCTTTTAAGTATTTTCCCATCTTTGTTTATATGTATGATCAGACTATAATTTGTTGTATTTGAACTACTGTCTGTTTTAAAAACTAGGGCTACTGAACTGGGCCTGGTGGCGCACGCTTGTGATCCCAGTACTTGGGAGGCTGAGACTGGAGGATCTGGGTTCGTGGCCAGCCTCAGCTACTTAGTGAGACCCTCTGCAACTTAGTGAGACCCTGTTTCTCTAGCTACAACTCACCAGGCTACATTTCCACCCAGATAAATACAACCCTCAAGACTTACCTCCATCAACCCTGAGCTCTGCAGAGGACATTCTATATCTGATCAAAGCATTGGGGTTGGTCTCTTTGTTTCTATTATCACCCAGGAGGATAGTCTTGACCCAGAGCAGCAGTGAAAGAAGTTAGGACTCATACCATATCATGACTTGTCCAGCTTTCCTCTTTTTAAAAATTTTTTTCTTTGTGACTTGAATCAAATCATTTATGAGAGTTTCTGTGCCTTGAAAATTTGACACTACTCTCTTTTAAACTGCTGATCTTTTTTTAAAAAAAATAATGATGGAGGGTTTTAATCAACATTTTTATTTTCTTTAGTAGTTAGTCAAATATTCAAGTGTTATAAATATTTTTATAAAATATTTATGTTTCCACACATGAATCTATTTCATTAAAATGTTTCAGAATCAGGCTGGGTATGTAGCTTTGTGCTCCATGGTGGCAAACTAGTCTAGCATATGGGAGTTCCTGGGTTCAATCCCCAGAACAACAGCAGAACATTTTTAAATTATTTGAGGTAAAGGTAGTCATTATTGTCTCAGGATTTTTATTGTTTGGTATGCCTGTGTCAAATCGTGTTTTTATACTATTTTTTTCTTTTGATGAGGTGTACCAGAACCTTGTGTACCTAGTCATGCTCAAAGAACTAAGTTTTTATTTTATTGATCCTTTGGATTGGGTTTTTGTTATTCCCAATTTTTAGTTTATTCTTTTGTAATTATTATTTGCATCTGTACAGTCAACCTTATTCTGATTATTTTTTTCTAGTTTCTTGATATGAATGTTAATCCTGTTTGTTTTCTGTTCTGCTTATCTTATGATACATTCCAATCTATATGTTTCTCTTTAAGTAAGGCTACAGATGCAATCTGCGCATATTAGCATAAGCATAATGATAGAGCTTATATAATAATATAGCTTATATAATATAATCAAATCGTATGTGTTTTAGCTCTAAGATTTCCATAATTTGTCTTATAATGTCTTAACAAAAATCCTTTAGTAAAATGTTATTTAGTATTCAGGCATATGGGCTTCTTTTAGCTTTTCTTTGTACTTATTCTAATTTTATTTCACTGTGTTCTGAGTCCACAAGGTATTGGTGAATTAGTTTATGTCAAGGACTTCATCTGTGGCCAGTGTCTGGCCTATTTTATAACTGCGTCTTATCCTTAAGAAGAGTGTAAAACATCTGTTTCACTCTGCAAACTTCCATGTATCTGTTTAGTGACGCTAAATAATCATGCATACTATATTCATTTGATTTATTGGTTTAATATATTGATTCATATATTAAATATCTAATTGTAATTGGTGACATCTATATTCCTCATATAGTTACCAGTTATCATTATGAATATATAGTATTAGATATGTAAATATTATTATGCCTAATGTTATGATTATTATGCCTATTATTGCTATTACCAGTGACCTCAGTGTCATTTATAATATTTTTGTCCTTTTTTTGGTTCAGTATTAAAACTGTTAATCTAACTGAGGGAAGTTGAGTTCATGTACTATATTTTAACCTAGTTTTTTCATTTTTCCTTACCTATATCCCCTGTTTTTAATCATTACCATTAGACAAATAGGGCTGTTTTAAATCACATTTGAAGAACAACTGTGCTATTCTCTCTCCCACTCCCTCTTCAGTGAAAAATGACTCACACATCTCCTGCCATTATTTCCATGTTCAAAGCCAAAAAAGGGAGAATGGACAGTGTTGGTGATTTCTGCCCTTTTCATCAGTTAAAACGTTTTAAGAAGCCACTTAGCAGGCTTCTGCTCACATCTCATTGGCTAGGGCCCTCTTGTATGGCCAGCCCCCGATGCAAGAGTAGTACACTGAGCATTTGCTTTGCTGAATTCTACAACGTATATAATTTGCTACTGACAATAGGTAGACCAGACCAAAATGTTTGCCACAAGTACACTTCCTCAAAGTGTCTCTTTATAATGTGCTAAAATTCAAGTGTTTTAGTGCTGTTTTATTTTAATAATTATAGGTTTTATACCCATTATCTTCTAATAGTTCTTCACAAATCTTTGTTACTGTTTCCTGTTACCATCATCCTCTCTCTGAGAATATTCTTATGTTAAGACTATTTTTAAAGCAGTTTTAGGTTCACAACAAAATTAAGAAGGAATAGATGTGACTGATATACTTCCTGTCCCTACACATGCATAACTTCCCCCATCATCATCATCCACACTGAAGTGGTACCACTATTACAACTGATGTACCTACATTTCAATCAAAGTTATAGTTTGCATTAGGGTCCAATGCTGTTTTCTGCAGGTTTGAACAAATATATACTGGCATATACTCATCATTATAGTATCACACAGAGTATTTTCAAAACTGTAAAAGTTCTCTGTGATATACCTAGACATTTTCCATTCCCTTCTAATCCATGGCAAACATTGATCTTTTTTACTGTCTCAGTGGTTTTGCCTTTTTCAGAATGTCATATAGTTGGAATCAAACAATATGTAGCCTTTCCAGAGTGACTTCTTTCATGTAGCAATAAATGTTTACATTTCTTTCCTGTCTTTCTATGGCTTCATAGCTCATTTCTTTTTAGCTTGATTAACATTCTTTTGTCTGGATGTACTGTAGTTTATTCATTAACCTATTAAAGGATGTCTTGGTGATTCCAAGTTTAGGTAATTATCAAGATGTTTTAAATATCTCTGTACAAGTTTTTAAATTTACTTAAAGTTTCAACCCATTTGGGAAAACACCAGAGTGTGATTGAAGTGTATAGTAAGAGCAAGCTTGGCTTTATTAGAAACCACAAAACTGTCTTCCAAAGTAATTGTACCATTTTGCCTTTTCATCAGCAAGGAATGAATGCTCCTGTTGCTCTGCGTCCTCATCAGTATTTAGTGTTATCCATGGTCTTGATTTTGGTCATTCTGATAGGTGTGTAATGATGTCTCATTATTGTTTTGATTGACATTGTCCTGGTGATATATGATGGTGAGAATCTTTTCATATACTTATTGCCATATAGAGGTAAGGTGTCTGCCCATTTTTTAATCAGCAAATGTGACTGTCTTGACTCCAATCCTGATCACACTCAGTAATGTTGGTCTCTTTACTTACCCTAGTTTCTTTATAAAAATCATCATTAAACTACCTCTTGACAGTGTGAGACTAAAAGAGTACTGCTACATAGAAGGAAATGAATACTAGCTCCCCTTTCTCCTATCCAATCAAAATAATTCCCCAATCAAATATTATTTATTCACTAAAGTCTTCCTCTATCATTCAAATGTTTTCTCTCTTCTTCCAATTGAGGAATCTTAGATATTTCAGAATTCATTTGGAGGCAGGGAGGGTACTGGTGATTTATCCCTGGAACTTTCTACCTCCAAACTACTCCTTCAGCTCTTTTTATTTATTTATTTATTTTTTGGAACAGGATCTTGTTAAGTTACTGAAGATCTCACTATGTTGCTGACACTGGCCTCAGATCAATGATCCTCCTGTCTCAGCCTCCCAAGTACTGGAATTATAGATGTGCACCATTACATCTAGCTCCAAAACGTATTTTTATTAAATCAATCTATGTTACAACTTAAAAGAATCATCTGTTAGGGCTATTTATTTTAGTAACATGCATGGTCACTTACTGAGTCAAAAGCAGAGTAGAAATAGAACCAAAGTGTTAAATCAGCACAACACACGATGTATCATTCAGTAATAAATTATATTCATTCTTTTCTAAAGACTCACAACAATATGCTTGATCATAAGAACCCTAAAGATAGCTTTTATGGTTTTGTTTTTTAATCCTAAAGGAAGAAAAGAGAGACAGAGAGGTGTGATGGAAATATCTCAGGACTGGAAACATATCAGCCCAGGTTTATTTCCACTGAGTGGTAGGTATCTCCAGAGTCTCTCTTAATTCCAGGTCTACTTTCTGAGACTGATGGAGTGTGGTGACTCTTCAGAGATGCTCAGTAATCAAAGCTGTTACTATTCATACCATCTCATCTTCATCATCCTTATCATCATGGAAGAAGATGGAAGAGTATCAAGTGAGGCTGTTTAGAATACTGGTTACATAGTTAGTTTTCACAGATAAAGAATGTGAAAGAATTCAAAGAATGTGTCTCACTTACCTTAGAATACAGGTATCTGGTTACTCTTGGGCTGGATCATAACCTCCCACTAAAGTCAGCCCTTTTCCCTGCTTAAGGCAAGTGGCTACTAGCCAAAGATTTGAGGCAACTTTAATGGCCCTCAGATTTTATTGTTTCTGTCCTTGCTCCACTCTCTTTACTTCCTTATTCTACCCTTTATTTCTCTGGTGTTTCCCTTTCTTACTTACCCCAGGTTTCTTTCTTCTTCTCCTATACATTTTACTCAGGCTGGCAATGTCAACTGAAATTCAGTCAAGACAAGAAACCTAGATCCCCTTCTCTGGAATGATGTTGATGATTTGGTAATAAGAGAGATTCATATTTATGAGCACTTAATATGTGTTAATTGATTTTTTAAAAAAAAACTTTCTTTTTCCTACTTGCTTTAAACACATTTCAAACATTACTGCATTTAACCCTTTCAAGAACCCTACAATGGTGGTTTCCTACAGACGGAGAGAAATGAGGCACAGAAGAAGTTAAGTGACTTGCCTAAGATAAAAAAGAAAAAAGTTATTCACTATCAAAACCAGATTTCTGTAATTCCAGAGTCCATACACTGAAAGGAGTGCCATGCCTGGAACCCATGGAATATGAAGTTTTCTGGTTTGGTGTGTGTTGGTCAGGGCCACTAGCATTACAGCATTCACAGTGAAATATCACAGTCTGGTATGTCACTGCTTTCTGGGTAGGAATCTACTTCAGTACAGCAGCAGCTGAGATCATAGTTGCTCACAAGGAAGATTGGCATAACCAAGATTGCAATGTTTATTTTATTTCACATTACTTACCAATAGGAACTATGCTCAATTGTCTCCAAGAAACATGGCATCAACAGGTTCTTACAGTCAGCATTTCATGAGTAAATCCATGGTCTATGTGAATCCCATTGTTCTGAAAGTGAGGGAAATAAAACCACCGAGGGCCTCATTGACTTCAGAATAATGAGAAGTCCCTGACTATATTACAAACTATTTATCCAAATAGATTCTTGATTATTCCACAATATATCAATTCTAAGAGCCTGGACACACACATCAGTTGCTCTTTTGGGGCCATTTTTCTGTACAGAACAAATTCCCGGAAAATACAGTATGTCATGAGAGAACCTTGCTGAGCTGAGGATGATGGGTCTCATTGTAGGTGGATATTCTCTAGGTATTCAGGAAATTCTGAATACCTAAAATCATGTCCTATATGACATACATGGCTATTGGGGGAGGTCTGGTATGATAGAATTTTCCAGTAGCACTAAGGAAATAGGGAATGAGATTTGAGTATCCTTATTTGGAATTTATTAGAAGCACAAAGAACAAAATGAATTAAATGGTGATTAAGGCTTTGCTAGGAAATTATATTAACTGAGCAGCTGTATTTTTAGTAAAAAATGTTTTTCTTATTACAAAGGTTATGTGAGCTTATTGTATAAAATCAAATATAAACACAGAAGAGAAAAAATGAACTGTAATGCCACTATTCAAACAATACTATTATTTTGCCATCTACCCAGATGGAGTTTTTTTTTTTTTCTGTTTATTCCTCCAATGTTATTTAAATATTGACTATAAACCAAGTTTAGTTCTAAGCATTGGAAAGATAAAACTTTATCCATAGGAGATATACATATACATTTTTAATACAAATTGTGATCATAGAGTTCACAAATTTTAATCTTTCTTTTTATTAGTCAACAGTACGATATGAATATCTTTCCATATAATTCATAATCATATACATTAATCACAGAGTTATACCTCCAGCCCCATCTTCACAATTTTCTTTTTAGAATTATGTTGATTGTAAAACAGCCTCATTCTAGGGACAAGAGAGAAACTATCTTAGGGCATAAGATATAACTTTAATGTCTATGTATCATTACATTGCATGGATATGTAATAGGTTAAAAATAATTTTTAAACTTTAGCTAATTTCCAATTTTTTGCCTAGAGTACTGAGAGAGCTCACTGGGCATGGCTTTCCAGGTTGAGAGAAGAAGCACAGTAGATCCAGTAGTGGAGCAACCCAACTCCCTTATATGTCAGTCTTCTTTGCAAAAGTGGGCCAATAAATGTCTCTGAAACTCCATTTTCTCATTTGTAACACAAGGGTAGAAAAGATAATGCTTTTCCTTCTAAAATTCTACATAGCCAGATACAGAAGAGTTAACAGAAAGGTAGAAGAAAGGGATGTAGCATCAGCGTTAGAAATAAATTTTAAACCAAAGGCCTCTATACTGAAGTGTCTTTGGCACAGAACAGGGTTTTCTAGGGTGTTTCATGTTTCATCTTTACACAGGATGTTAATGTTCTGGATAAACAAGAGTCCTGTGGCCATATAAGCTGGGATATTATGGGTTAAAGTTAAATGTATGTCTTCATTTTAAGACTTTTCAGAGTCTTTAATATGTTAATGTGCATGTGAAGTCTCAGAAGGAGTTAAATTTTGCAGCATTCTCCAAATTTATGTCACCAGATAACTGTTTTTTGAAGCATCTTTCAGGACTAGAAATCAACAGAGCACACTTAGAGAACTACAGGACTACACAAAGTCAGATTGCACAAGATGGACAAATGTCTTTAAGGCTTATCTAACTTCACATTGATGCATGTGCAAGGAAAGCAACAGCTACTCCCACTTATGTAATCCTTTCATGTGCAACACTCAATGCCAGTGAGCACATCACCTAACAACTTTTATTGGACAAACCTCTATTCTAGGTGAGAGAAAGTATTATTTTCTGCTAAAATATTGAGAACACCCCTAGCTGGGTCAGATTTTCCATATTCCCAGTTCATTTATATCTCTCTTTCTCTCTCCCTCTCCCTCTTCTTCTCCCTCTCCCTCTCTCTCTCTCCCTGGCTGAGGATTGAACCTAGGGCCTTACACATGCTAAGCCAATGCTTTGCCATAGTTATACCTCCAGTCTCATCTTCATAATTCTTTTTTTAGAATTATGTCAAATCTAAAACAACCTCCTTCTAGGGATATAATGGAAGCGATCTTAGAGCATTACATTTCTTGATGGCCAAACTTTCAGGATCAAAAAGCATGATTTATATTTTAAAAATCAAAGACTTCTTGAGCACCTACTATTTGTTAATTACTATGCCTTGTTTTGGAATACAGACATGAACAAACTCAGTTTCAGTATTCATGAGGCTAGATCATAGTTTATTTGTTAGTGGGAGGGGAACAAAGAATAAATGAACAGTTGGCACAAAATGAGAAGAGCCATATGGCAAAGCTTTGGGTGTTGTCTGAACACAGGATTTGGCTAAGGGGCAGAAAAGGCTATGGGGAAAGGCAGCACCAGATTAGGAAGGAACATGAAAGGAAGATAGGAGTTTGTGCCTTATTCTGTAAGTTACAGAGGAACTCCTGAAAAGTATTAAGTGAACAAGACATTAGAACACATCTTAGGAGTTTTATAGAAATGAAAATGTTGGCAGTATTATGACATCTAAGTGGAAGGCTGGGGGCAGAGCTCCCAAGTCAGACACTGCTCATAGCAAATTTAGTTAAGAAATAATGAGGCCCTGAGGTAAGAAAGTAGAATGAACTGCAAACCATGCCCAAGACTAAAGCATCTCCCTAAATTGCATGAGATTTTCTATAAAGATGATGGTAGTAAGAACAATAGGACAAAACTTTAATGATAATATTAATTCCTTAATATTGCCATTGAGCAAAATCGACAGATTGTGCTATCTCATTCCATGTTAGTTTGTGTTTAGCCAATTTTATTTAAGGTAGCCATAGCCGAGAGGATCAGAATGTCAGGAATATGTTGGAGTCATTTTCACATTGCTAGTATGAGTGCTATGAAACCACTGGATACTGTGAACTTCTGCCAACCAAGGTCACTGCCTCTTCTTCAGGAAGGAACCCATGGAAGAAGATGAATATGATGGGGAGAATCTGAGCATCCCTCTAATCCAGTCCTGACCACTGAAAATGTAAGGGAACCAAATGCTAGGTCTACCTACTACTAGCAGACATGGTTCCTAAAGAGTCCTGGTGGGTGAGGAAACTCTTTTTGTCCCCCTATTCAGATACTAGGGAAGATCCATATCTTTCTGGTCCAGAGAAATAAAAAAAAAGGCAACAGAGAGTCATTTCTAGTTTCTAGTGCTCAACTGGAAATGAATTGGAATTGGCTCAACTTTCTGTCCTTGATTCTCCACTTTATTCCTGCCTTCCTGACCAAGCTTCCTGCAAAGAAATTTCTTTAATCCTTCTCAGTTGAGTCATAAAAACAAAAGAGCCCCAAACAATTTCAGAGATGAGCAGTTTACCTGATTTAACTCATTTAAATGTCACTATGGCTTGTAAAGTAGGTATAATTTTTATCCTATTTTACAGATGAGAAAACTGAGGTCCAAAGAAGCCAGTTTAACTGACCAAGTTAACATATCTAGTAAGTAGTAGAACCTCAGTGTGAACCAAACAAATCTGGTTTCAGAGCCTTCGAAGCATTTAAACACTGTGGCTTCCCACTCTTTAACCAGAGGCCTGTTGCTGTTCTGCCATGAGCAGAGATATTGGGCCACTTTAAACAGTAACTCTGCCCAAGTCAATGGATAATTTAAATACAGGAATATGCCAAGAAGAACTGTAATATTACTTCAGAAGCAGTCACTTTCAACTTCTCAGAATACTCCTGGCCCATATCATCTCAGACATCTTTCAAACTATAGAAAGACCTTTTCTAAGACAAATAGAATTCAAAGGCCTTTGCCTTTAAAAAGGGTGGCAGTATTTGTCCTTGTAAGGATATTTTGAATTCAGATACACTTTAGATTTTATTCTAAATAGAATAGCTGTGTAATATACTAAGAGATCAGATTATTTTATTGATGTAAGCAGGAATTAACTATTAAGCCAACCATTATTTTTGGAATTTCTGAAGGATTCTGCAATAATGAAGTCACAAAATGAGAACTCACAAAAGAGATGTTGGTAGATCAAATATTTGGAGGAAGGATCTTTTGACTGGAGGAAGGAAAGAAGGCTCAAATACATACTCAGGCACACGTAAGAACTTCAGTGAGATACACTGATCTGTTACACAAAACCCTCAGGAAACACACACACACACACACACACACACACACACACACACACACACACACATTAATGCACATACATATCACTAGCAGTCCAATGGCCTAACTGCCTTTGTCACCTTGATGGAAATTGAACTCTTCCTCTCCAGCTTATTGTAATAAAATAGATCTAAAAGATAACCCCAAACACAAAACCTTGCATAACACATGGATTTGGTAATTATTGAATTGAATATTTACTTCAAAATTTGAATAAGATCTGGAATCTGTGAAAAACTAAACTATTCTGGTTATGAGAATTATGGTATATGGAATATAAAAAAAATAAGATTATTTTGATGAACCATTTCTAGCAAAAATGTTCCTTATATTGAGAAGAACTATTTGCTCAGAAAGTGGTAATTTCCATTTTAAATGAATCTGAGATTTCAACTATTTTTAGTGGTACAAAATTTTTACAACCTTTGACTCAGTACCTCCTACTAAACACATCCTTTCAAAAGCATGAAATGTTGAAGGTCTGTCTATATTATTCAAACCAGCAATTAGAACCAGATGTTACTGCACTTTATATTTAGACACCACATTTCAATATCTAAAAAAGAAAGAATACTCATGAAGGACAGAAAGAATAATTTATAAACGCAATTAAAGCATATTGTTTAGACTCCTTCTCACTAATTTACCTGATTGCAAAGTAAAATTAAATGAATTCATATTTAAATGTAAAATTGGGCCAATGAGTAATGAAATTTTTTAAACTGTGTGTATGAGGAAAAGAAGAGGCCAGGTAGACAATTGTTATTCAGATACATTTATTTATTAATTTTATACTTTAACTATAATGTCTTCCAGCTACTTTACAAGACAATCAAATTCTAGATAGAATGTGGATACATTTAAAATAATTTTAAAGAAAATATATGAATGCACTGATTATAAGAGAGCAATTTGGAACTAACTACATGCTGTAAACAGCACAACTTTAACTAGGGATCTATAACTATTTCAAATATAATATGCTTTTCCTGAAGCTTAGAATGTTCTTTATTTAGGGAAATAATAAAATGGAAATTCTATATTCCAGTCAATACTACTTGAAAAAATGTCATAAATATGGAGAGTAGGCATAGACATGGCAAACAAAATAGAATTAATTCTTAAAGTTTGATTGACTCAAACTATTGATGCTCAGAAAGAGCAGAATGGCTAAGCACCCCTCCCCTTCAATTATCAATGAATCCTATAGGTACTTGTTTTGATTAAGTCAATACATAATGGCATTTTTAGGGCAGTGGACTTTCTCCTCAATTATACTTTTTACTTTGGCTAATATTAAGTGGAGGTCTTTCCGAAGCACAGAACAGTGACTCGTGGCACAAAGATAGCCTGTCCTACTTCCCTATAGCAGAGGATCCTGCAAGGTGTTGGTAACTTAATGTCATGACAGATGCACAGGGTTGAGAACTGAAACCAGTGACCATGTGAAAAGTCACTCAGCCAGTGAGTAGTAACTGACCATTGATTCCCGTGGCTCTATGCCAAAAAGACACTGTTGTATTCATATAATTACCAAAAGACAAGATTAATAAGCCTCTTTGGTCTTAAATTGGTTTGTTCATAACCCAAGTGGCTAATGAATGCTGCAATGTTCTTTAAAGTCACTGCTCAGGCTAACACAGCATGTGAACTTAAAAGTGAACATAGCTCATTCATTCGTTCAAAATATTAAGTACCCTCGTTGTCCCAAGTACTGATGTATGCACTGGAGCATTTGCATCAGCTAGGATTAGTGTCTTCTGTGATCTTGAAAATGTGAAAATAATTGTAGCTCAAATAAAAATGGCTATTATTTATATAGTGTGTATCATGTGCCAGATACTACTCTAAGCCTTTACATATAGTATCTCATAGAAACCCCTTGAGTCAGATGTTCTTATTAGCCCATTTTATAAATGAGGAAATGAAGGCACCATTTTTTAATGTTCTCAAGGTCAGAGAGCTAGTAAGAAACAGAGCCAACAATCAGTCAATCCCTTTCTGGTTTGTAGACCTATGTTCTTTATCATGGTACTAAATTTCTTCTGAACTAAACAAAGTATATTCTGTTCATGTATGACTCTTGGTAAGCAGACCACCTAAAGCTGCTACTTGTCATAAACAATCACTGACACCAGTTTCCTTTATCTTGTTCTGAAGTCTACTAAATACAGCTTCTACATCGTTTTTCAAAATTGCTACTCTAGCACCAATCATTATTTTCGTTCCTGCCAGCAGGTAGATCCCAAAGAGGAAGTGGTTAAATTATTTTTAAAGGTCCTCCCAGAAGCTGCATAAGCAACTTCTACATAATGCCACTAGCCAACAGTTGGTTACACAATTGTGTGACAGTCTAAGATGTGCAGTCTTTATTCTTGGTGACCAATGCTCACCCATTATTTGAAATGGTAAGAACAACACTCTTTATCAAAATATTGAGAACCTAGCCAACAAACAACTGTTCTTTTTAGAATATTCCTTTTGTTCATGCTAGTATGTCTTTCTTTCCAAGTCAAATTATTTTTTAATCCAAATCCTTGGGAGTCATTGGTCGACTCTGGTTCTTCAGGCTCTTCCTTATGTGTTATATGAAAGATACCATCGCTAAGCCATGTAGACAAACTGGAATACAGTACCACTCCTCACACAGCATACCACCAGTATTTTCTTCCATCCTTTTTAGTATAAAACTGATTGCATGAATTTTCATTAGGATAAAATATTTCTGTTTATCAGGTTGGGAAAAATGTTTGTTGACAATTATTATATATACACATTTTTAGGGCACTAGAGATTGAATCCCGGGGCATTCTACCCCAGTCCTTCTTATTTTGAAAGAGAGTCTTGCAAGGTTGCTGAGAGTCTCACTGAGTTGCCAGACTCAAAATTTGTAATCCTCCTATTTCAGCTTCCCAAGTACTGGGATTACAGGCACAAGCCACTACATCTGGCTTATATGTACACATTTTAATACTGGAATGTTTGAAAAAACCAAAATAAGAAAAGAAGAGCTATTGGTTAAGAATTCATTAAAAAATACCCAGATAGCACACCTATCAGATTCATGATGAACATATTTATGGTAACATATCAACATTTAAATAAAATTCCAATTAGTTTGGAATAACATAGAGTATTAGAGCCCTTCTCCAGAAGTATATATATCCTCATCACCAGTCTGTAATGTCCTTTCATTTCAGATCACACAGAAGATACCACTAATCAAGTAATTCCTCTTCTGTACACTGTGGCTCCAGCAAGGGAAGTTCTTTGGCTAGATGTTGTCCAGTAGACTTCTGTTTTTTCTATTTTCTAAAGTCTCTAATTGTATTCTCCTAGAAGTTGAAAGGTATGGGTAGGAGTTTTTGATACCACAAAAATAATGCCAAGGCCCATAATTCTGTTATTGGAACTAGTTTAATATAATGGGAGAAAGCACTGACTATTAAAAATGGTGTTGTCCTCAAAGGATCCTGGGGATGTGTGAATCCTTGAGACATGACACACTGGGCCAGTTTGTTTCTAGGACTCCTTATTTTGATTTTCTGAACCTTCTCATG
>PVLC010035815.1:0-15972 GCA_004027655.1 Graphiurus murinus | reverse complement strand
CTCCTCCGCCTCCTCCTGGTAATTACCTGGGTTTCCCTCTCCACCTGGAGTCCCCGGAGAAATCCTTGATTGCTTACCTGTAATAGGAGCCGAGATTAGGAAAACAGAAGCTGCGGAGTACCGGTGCTATGGCAACAAACACCGACAATTACCCCGTGATTGATGGGTGAAAGAGACCTGACGCGATTCCTTCCTAGGGAAATTACGGAAAGAACAAAAGTAAAAGTTGGTCCGCTGGGGGTTGCTGACAACGGAGATAAAACATATTTTCAGAATTCTATGTAAATTCTGCATCCCATTTTTTTTTCTTTTTTTCTTTTTTTAAGCTGTGACAAGAATGAGGTTCTGTTTCTGTCTCTCGGGAAAACACCGTGGGCCGCTGTTGTTCCTCGGTGACAGCCTTGATGAGCATGCGGCGGCGCGTGGCGCCCCCTGGCGGCCGCGGCGCGCTGCTGCAGCGCACCCCACAGATCCACCTGCCGGCGACCCCAGTACATCCTCCTCCTGGAGGCTGGTCCAGCCACAGGGAATGCTCAGATGCCCTTTGCCTCAGAGCTCGCTGTTGAGACGGTTCACAACTGAGAAGGAAGAGGCTTTTCCGGAATCCAGCTCTGACATGACCAGAGAAAGATTTTTAAAAGGCCAAAAAGATCTTACTATTAAAGCAGTCATTTAGTAGAAAAAAAAGATCTGCCTCTCATAAATTTTCAGTGTAATCTTTAAAATAGCATCCTATGGTATTTTCAACTTCTGTGTTTTCCCCAGTGTGTGCATAAGTTAAATAATAATAATTATTATTATTATAACAATTATATTATAATAGCAATAATAACAATAACTATATTATTGTTATAAATATATTATAGTAGTATAACAATAATAATTACATAATAGCAATGATTATATTATAATACACTAGCAATAATAATTATATTATTATTATTATCATCATCATCATTTAGTACCAGAGGCTGAACCCAGGGACACTTTACCTATGAGCTACACCCTCAGTCCTTTTTATGTCTTATTTTCAAATGAGGGCTCTCTAAGTTGCTGAGGCTGGCCTCGAATCTTAGATCCTCTGGTCTCAGCCTTCCAAGTACTGGAATTACAGGTATGTGCCACCATACCCGTGCCTCAATTATTTTTTAAAATATATTTTTTTCTCAAAAAATGAAATGGCAGCTTACCTTTGACACCATTTAATGATATACAAAAATTTTTAATATACCTATCAAACCTTGGGCCAAAAGAGCAATGTGAAGAGATATGTTTTGGCCAGGAGAAAATAAATAAGAGAATAGGTTAAAATGCATAAAATATAGTAGCTTCATATGATCGGACACCTTCCATTAGGATATTGTACTTTTTGAAGTTTACTCAAGTTCCTATCTTTAGTTTGAGTTCAGATTTTTCATACTTAAGATTGCTCTGCCTGACTTTCATACAGATTTCCAACCTCTTTTGCCTTCGGCAAGGGAACAGAATGTGGGGAAAGGACATTGGAGTAGAAATTAGGATTATCTGGATTCTGCAAGTAGAGATGAATTCTGCAAAGTCACACCCACCATAAACCTCCCGCCTCTCTGCAGGCGGCTCACCATACTGAGTTTACCAAGCACTGAGTGAAACTCCTGATCCAGCCCTGCAAGTCAAGGAGCCCTTACCTGGAACATTTGCATGGACTGGACTTGAACTAATCCCATACAGAAAACATTAAGCCAAGTCCCTAGATCTGCAGGGAGGCTCAGCAGAGAAAGCATCTTTGATGCCATTGAGGGAAGGTCTCCATGACGTCTCTCCACAGCTACCCATTAGCCTTGCAGCTGAAGTAACACTCCTGGCTGCTGCACCCTTTGCTAAGCGGGACTATGGAATGCTTCCCTAAGCACAGCGCTAGATGCCTGGAGTAGAGTCGGTTTGTGCATCAAAACATTGAGACATCTCCCCTGAAGATGAAGAAGATGACATGCACAGTACACAGGCTCCCCGGACCCCCTGTGAGAGATAAGATACAGGGGTGTTCATGGTGTGGCAATAGCCAAAGCAAGAATTCTAGTTCTGGAATCACAGCTTAGGA
The DNA here is from genome assembly GCA_004027655.1 of Graphiurus murinus. NCBI lineage: Eukaryota > Metazoa > Chordata > Mammalia > Rodentia > Gliridae > Graphiurus > Graphiurus murinus. The sequence continues at coordinate 13,892 of PVLC010035815.1, read as the reverse complement.
AGGACAACTTTAGCAAAGTGAGGTTTCCCAGAGCCACCCTATGTATTGATTCTCAGTTTTACTTTGGGGATCTGATTAAGGAAGTCTCTACCTGTGGTCATATGTTGTAGAGTAGGTTGTATGTGTTCTTCCAGTAATTGCAAAGTTTTTGGTCTAATGTATTGGTCTTGATGCATCTTGAGTTGACTCTTGAGCAGGGTGAGAGATAGGGGTCTAATTTCATTCTTCTATATATGGATATTCAGTTTCCCCAGAACCAAGGCTGCGTTTGCTCCACCGTATGTTTTTTACTTCTTTGTCAAGAGTTAACTGGCTATATATATTTGGTTCTGTATCTTTTATTCCACTGGTCTATGTGTCTGTTTTTGTGTCAGTGCCATACTGTTTTTGTTACTATAGCTCTGTAGTATGATTTGAAATCAGCTACGTGATGCTTCCAGCATGATGCTTATTGCTCAGAATTGCTTTGGGTATTCTGGGTCTTTTGTGGCCACAGGGTAAACAGTTGGCTCCTTCTCACTGATGAGTTGGATTAGGGTCAAGACTTAGTTTACAGCTGTATCCTGTGTACTTCCCAAAGAGCATCTGACTCTTTTTTTTTTTTTTTTTTTTGCGGTACTGGGGATTGAGTTCAGGGGCATTCTACCTCCGAGCTATACCCCCAGCCCTATTTTTTTTTTATACTTTTATTTTGAAACCGAGTCTCACTAAGTTGCGGAGTGCCTCACTAGGTAGCTGAGGCTGGCCGTGAACCCAGATCCTCCGGTCTCAGCCTCCCGAATGCTGGGATTACAAGCGTGCGCCACCACGCCCGGCAGCATCTGACTCTTACATTGTGCTCTATTAATAAATATTGAATTGACTAATGGTTTTCTGTGGTGGCCATTGTCCTTTGAAGTAGGGGAGGCTTCCTAGGTGCAAGAGTGTCTTGTGGAAGGCCAGAGGAGCAGGTAAGGCCCACAGAGCCCAAGGTGCCACCTGCCTGTGCCCATCTATGGTCACATGTGAGGATTCCTACAAAAGGGGACAGACTCACTCTAACAAAATGTTCCTACCTTAGAGTCAAAAGATAGTATAGCAGTATTTCCTATTAAAGCCACTTTGTCCACACCCTCCATCCTCTGTCACATGCAGGGCAAGGACTCCTGTTGATGGCACGCACGCCATGCATGCATTACTTGGTTCGCAGCACAGCCTGCAATAGTGGAACTTAAGGGGAAAGTCTACAAACGATGGGCCACCCAACTCTATAGAATGCGTGTTTTAAGTGGGTTCCCCGAGCTGAGTGTTATAGGCTGATCTGTGTCCTCAGCTGCCCAAATTCCTACATTGACCTCCGGTCCCCATGTAACTCAGAACGCAACCTTTTGTGGATCTGAGTGTTTTATGGAAGCTATCAGGGTAAAATAAGACCATCAGGATGAACCCTAATCCTATGTGAAAGTGTGTTGGTCTTCTAGGGCTGCCTTAACCACAGACCGAGGGGCCAGAGCAACAGAATTTGACCTCCTCCCAGTGCTGGAGGCCGGAGGTCCAAGATCACGGTTTGGTTTGGTTTTTCTGGTTGTGGTTGCTCTGCTTGGCCTGCAGGCGGCTTCCTTCTCCCTCTCTGCCAGCTGCTCCCTCCATGTGTGCCCTTCCTTGGCGTCTTCACATTTCCTTTTCTCGTTGTGTGTCCAAAGGCTACCTGGTCATGTTGGGTCAGGACCTACCCCAAAGATCCCACTTGAACTCAGTCATCTTCTTAAAGAACTATGGTGCATTTTGAGAGATTAGGAATTAGGGTTCCAACATGTGAATTTGGGGGAAACACTACTCGGCCTATAATGATAAACTTATAAAAAGAGGAAATCTGGATACATGGGCACACAGTGGGAAAACAGTGAAGAAGACACCGGGGAACAGAGGCCATCTACGGGTCAAGACAGAAGGCCGGGCACAGGTCCTTCCTTCAAGTCCTCAGGGAAACCAACCCTGCCAACACGCCGGCTTTGGGCTTCTGGCCAGACCCCAGATTTCTCTTGTTTAAGCCATGTAGACGTTATCTTTGTTACAGCAACCCAAACCAAATAGCACACAGAGAAATAGCTTACAATTTTAGAAAAAAACAGACATGTTCAGTAGTATTTGTTCAGGAAGGGAATAAATCCTAAATGTACATGCAGACCAGCTTTGTGTATCGAAAGTTCTACAGAAGCCAGGCATGGTGCAACATACCTGTAATCCGAGTATTTGGGAGGTTGAGACAGGAGGATCACAGGTTCACAGCAGCCTCCTTAACTTAGTGAGGCCCTCTGCAACTTAGTGAGACTCTATTTTAAAATAAAAAATAAAATAGGGCTTCAGTGTAGCTCAGAGAAAGAATGCCCCTGAGTTCAATGGTTCAATCCCCAGTAACACACACATACACACACACACACACACACACACACACACACCACCACCACCACCACCACCACCACCATCATCATCATCATCATCAAGATTAAAAGCCAGGAAGCAATAAAAAGGAATTATAAAAGCCACAGCCAAGCTCAGCCCAGAGGACTAAGAGTATAATAATTATGTGAAGAAGGAACATTAACATTATAGATAATTTTAAATTGTAAAATAAACCATTCTCATAAATTCCATAAATCTTTTGAAAGCATTTAGAACCACAATAAATTTGCAATGTCGTGTGTACTGTGCCCAGTTTTTTACATTTCAATATCTGGAAGATTTTAGACCTGAGTCTGAAGATCCTTCCTAGGAGGAAACACAGCCAGTGATTTTTTTTCCCCTTTGAAAAATCTAGCCCCTTCCTGAACTCTCTGATCAATAGTGGTGAGATCCTAAAAGTTCTCTAAGTAATAAATCCATTTAGGTGAGGAAAAAATAGTTTATATACATATATATATATATATATGTATACACACACACACACACACATACACACACACACACACACACACATATATATTTAGCCAAGTAAACTTTCTGTCTCTAGAAAAAAAAATCCTTCCATTTGGAAATGTGTGCTCCATCCTTTCTAGCCTGGTTTTATGGGTTTCTTGTGTGGTTTTGAAAGGAAATATAGACAAATAGTTTTATAAGGCAGTCTTACCAAATACATGGACAGCTTTCAAATTCTCAATTTGCGTGTGTGTGTGTGTGTGTGTGTGTGTGTGTGTGTATGTGTATGAATGTGTGGCACTAGAGACTAAACCCAGGGCACTCTAACACTGAGCTATACCCCAGTCCTTTTTGTTTGTTTGTTTGTTTGTTTTGTTTTTAAGCAGGATCTCACAAAATTGCCTGGGCTGGCCTCTAATTTATTATCCTCTTGCCTCAGTCTCTCATGAAATTCCCAGTATTAACCCCTATTAAAGAATGAATTCTCTGATCATTTCTACTGGTTTTTCTACAGAGAGGGAAATAACCTTTAAAAGCATAGAGAAATTTCCATTGGTAAAATAAATAAATAAATAAATAAATAAATAAACATTAAAAACCATGGCCAACATTAAATGGCGTGGTGGTGCACTCTTGTTATCCAGTACTTAGGAGGCTGAGACCAGAGGATCGGGTTCACGGCCAGCCTCCAGCTACTTAGTGAGGCTCTCCGAAACTTTGTGAGACCCTGTTTCAAAAATAAAGAATAAAAATAGGACTAGGGGTGTAGCTCAAAGTAGAATGTTCCTGGATTCAATCCCCAGTGCTGCAAAAAACAACAACAACAACAAAACACCCCCCCCAAAAAAAAAGAAAAAGAAAAAAAATGACCACAAAAAGTGGCAAATGTGAACATATAAGGAGGGAGTTTCATCCGCACCATCGTGTGGTTTCTGCGCTGAAAGGACTGAGCTGTGATCGGCCCCAGCAGGTAGGTCCCATGCTCTTTGCCTTCTCTAGTAGAAGAGCTGACACATTTTGGACTGGCTCATTAGGAATGGATATTGTCATCAGTAAGAAGTGCCTGCCATGAGGGAAGGAGACGCCATGGGCTTTCTTGACTCTCACTTCTCTGACATGATGGATCAACAATTAAATATAGCAAATATGTGAAGACTAGAGAGACGGACTTGCCCAAGCTCCTAAGGAGTGCGGCAGCAGGAGCCAGCATGGCTGACATCGTAACTCACGTAGTTCATATCTCTTCTGCGCCGTTCTTTCCACCAGATCTGTATTTTGTAAACGGAGCCCTGGGATACTTTTAATTGTGACTTTCTCATAATTAGTTGGATTCCAGATGGTTACAAACTATTTCGAACTTTTACTATAAAATACTTATTAGACTTGCTGTGCTAGGGAGAAATGTATAAGAATAAATGTAGTGACTCCATCTGAGTTTATTTTTTCGCCTTTCCAATGTCTTTCCAGTGGAGAAGTGAATTCTACCCCCTTTCTTCCTATTTCCCCTTGGATTTGCTGTCATTTGATAAACATTTGCTAAAGATCCTTTCTGTTACTTTTTCCATTGCTGCCTTAACCAACTTCTAAAACTTGGTGACTTTAAACATCACACCTTTATTTCTTTCTTGCGTGTGTGTGTGTGTGTGTGTGTGTGTGTGTGTGTGTGTGTGTGTTACTGGGGATGGAACCCAGGGGCATTCTACCTCCAGGCTATACCCCCCAGATATCTCTTTTATATTTTAGTTGGAAACAGGGTCTCACTAAATTGCACAGGGCCTCAGCAAGTTGCTGAAGCTGGCTTCGAACCTGCGATCCTCCTATCTCAGCCCCTCAAGTACTGGGATTACAAGCATGCACCACCATGCCCTGCTAACATCATACCTTTATTACCGCATAGTTCTGTACATCTGAAGCTCCACGCGGACCTCAGGAGGCTAACACCACAGTGTCCACAGGCTGGTGTATTGCTAGAGGCTCTGGGAAAACATCAGTGTTCTCATCCTTGAGCTAGTTGGCAGAACTCAGTTTGCTGCTGCTGTGGCACTTGGGGGCCTGTGTCTTTGCTGTTAACTGATGACTGTCCTGAGCTTCCAGAAGCCACCGCATTTGACTCCCTTCCTCCACCTTTGAAGTCAGGGATGGTAGAGAGGTCCATTGCCTCCATCCCACCCGTGCATTCCTCCTTCCCATTTCTCAAATTCCAGTGATTGGATCAGTCCCAGGTGTATAATCCAGAAAACTCTTATTGTAAGCCCTGCCAATAAACAACCTTAATTCCTTTTGTATCCTGAAATCTTTTTTTTCCATGTACCATAAATTATACACACATTCTGGGGATTAAGATGTGGATTTTTTTGAATGGGGAGCTGCTGTTTTACCTACAAGATCTGTACAATACACCAGGCATCCTGCTGGTGGCTGTTGACCCGGAGAGGATTGCTAGATGCGGTTCACAGCCCAAGTACTGGGATTGCGGGTCTGCACCATCCCACCCAGATAAATCCTGGGTTTTAGAAAATGATTTTCTGGTATTGTACCTCTATCACTTCAAATTTATTCTTTGACTAACAAATGAGTATCATCAGACTCTTCCCAATGTGTCAAAACTTTCAGAGCCTTGCATTGTCCAGAATACGTGTCAAACAATGACCCCAGAAGGCAGCAATTGGGAAGCAAAGCAGATAAAAGACCTACGATGCCTCAGATGGAGTGAATTACAATACAGCCTCTCTACGAGGCACCGGAACTAGGGCTTAACAATTAACATGCTGCCTGGGACATTCTGTTAGACAACTGGCATGGCAGACACTGAATCGAATGATTATTTTTTATCACTTGGTGGAAAGCGTGTGACTGTAAGAAAACCCCTTAATTTTCAATAGAAGAATGCAGTTGTAGCTATGATATCTTCGTCCATTGTTCCTGATCTACATCCCCTCAAACCTGCCTCCTGCCTATCAGTGGAAGCATATTACATCATATGTAATTTATACATTATGCATATTACGTTATACGTCTTACATTACATTTTCATTTGAATGTTCTGCTTCAAATGTTAAAACTACGGGACCCCAATCCAATTCGAACCTGAAAAGTAAAGGTGGCTAATTGTTTCGGTTAATTTTTGTTTAAATTTAATATTGATTCAAAAATAGAGGGATTGATTGCTTTTATCTTGTCTATAAACTGTTACATATATATAAATATATATATTTAAATTGCTTCTCTTTACAGTCCAGATATTTTCAGCTTAAGTTTTAGCATTTGTTTTGAGTTAAAACGTGAGGTTAAAAGTCACAACTTTTTTTAACATTTAATATTTCAAAACCAGTGAATCAAATTAGGAAAATAATTTCCCCCTCACTCACTGGAAATAAAGCATATTTCTGAAGTTGGAGTCTATTTACGAGGTGTTTACATGCCTTGAAGCCATTACCTGTGTCAGCGCACTCCTGAGCGTACCCAGACATTAGGGCAGTTTTGTGCAGATTCTGTGATTACACAGAAAGTCTGGTTTTCTTTTAGAAAGAAAAGCAGGAAATGTTGTTTGTTCTCTAAACATACTGATGGATCAAAGCATTAGCAATCCTGCCTCTCCCATCACAACTGAGGACTTGAGACACTGCAGCCACGAAATTATTCAAATAGTTTCCTGTTACAAGAATATTTCCTATGCGGAGTCAGAGTTCCTGGGGACTTCCAATTTTAAAAAAGACTGCGGGCAATGCACTAAACCATGATCCTGGTTTAGAATATGTTATCCCCCACAGTGCCATTTCACAGAGAAAAATAACGAAATTAAATAGAAATAGACCGCAATAGGTAATGTCTTCAACCAGGAGCATGCAGTGTTTTTTATTGTGTGTGTGTGGCTTCTTGGGTAACAATGCGAATGAGCCCCTGCAGGACTAGCCAGCCTCAACATGAAGCCACAGCACCGTCCTGGGGGATCCAGCTTCCTCACGTCCTCCCGAAATGTGGGGTCACACTTAAATTTCTCTGAAATCTTGGATGTACTTCTTGAAGTTCTGTAAGCACCCTTCCCTCTTGTGAGAAGTGAAATCTGAAAAGTGAAATCCTTTTTGCCAGAATATTTAGTTCACAGGGATGGAAGAAAAAGAGGGTTGCAATTTTGAGCTGTTGGCCAGGTGACTCTTGTTGCATCCCTGGTTCTTGGTAACATATAAGAACAGGGAAGAGGGAAGACAGGAATCACCGGGTCCTGACAATGCCCCCAGTGGGGCAGCCCTGTTACGCTGGGATTTGGTGCAGATGTGGACAGCTGCAGGTCTTGTATGAGCCGGCCTCTTCTCCAGGGCCCCATATGGTTTTCCATTCACATTGCCATAAAGTCCAAGGATCATCAAGGCAAACCTCAAAGGATTCATTAGGGGTGGGGTGGAAAATTAAATGATATATTTGGTGAGCCTACATTCTCTGTCCATGACTTTTTTTTTTCCTTGCCTATTTCCTCAGAATACATTTTTCATAATTAAAAAAAAAATCACTGTAACCATTTTGGGAAAATAACAATGTGAAATGTGATATTTAACAGCGTGTGTTAGGTTTCTGTTTAGACTATATTCTCTCTGGCTGCAGACAGTCTGTTCTCCTAGTAAAATGCTGGAAAACTCTGGGAACATTAGTTGAGGAAATTCTCTGCTTAGCTTCAAAACATTTCAAATGCCCAATTTATTCCTAAACTTAGCTTATGGTCTTAATGAATAAGTAAATTCTCTGTGTAACTTCTCTGCCATTTCACTGCGGGGCCTTTGATTCCAATTTCATTCAGTATCATTTTTCAGTTTTTAAAGTAATCTATATTCTACCGAATGTGCAGTTAGCTTTCAGCTTGGAGTGGCCTTTACATAATTATGTCCAGATGGACTTTCCTTAAGAGTCTGGGTCATTTTTCTTCCTTAAATATGGGCTCCCGTTCATTGGGACATGTCTGGGATTAGGTCCAGGACCCCCCAGGACTAGCAAAATTGTGGGTGCTCAAGTCCCTTATATAAGTATTTGTGTATAACCTCTGATCACCCTCTCAGATACCTTAAATCATCTTCAGACTATTTATAACACTTAATATGATGTAAATGCTATGGAAAGAGGTGTTATGCTATTTTGTTTAGGAAATAATGACAGGAAAAAGTTTGTACAGCTCCATTACGGATGCAATTGTGCACAAATACAGTTTTATCTGGAGTTGGGTGAATCCATGGATATGGGAACCTACAGACTGGAAGGGCTGACTCTACTTGTATTAAGTTTTACTGTTCGGCTGCACCTAGGGCTTGGTGATCTAATTCATTAAGTCGACCACAACATTCTCTAATGGATCAAGGTACATTGTTCCTTGGTTCCTTCCCTCAATAAATAAATACTTATTTTCTTTTGTAGACAAGTACCCAGCTAGGGATTGAGAATACTAAAATGAGGGGGAGGAGTAATCTTTACTTTCAACAATTTGGAAGAGAAGTCATAATATTTACTAAGTTGCTCAGGCTGGCCTCCTACCTGCCATCCTCCTGTCTCAGCCTCCCAAGGTCTGGGATTAGAGGCATGTACTGCTTCTACTGGCTCCAAGTGTTTGCATGTGTGTTTTAAAGATAAGGTCTAACAGCTAGGCATGGTGGCGCACATTTGTAATCCCAGCATTTGGGAGGCTGAGACCGGAGGATCCGGGTTCTCGACCAGCCTCAGCTACCTAGTGAGGCCCTCCACAACTTAGTGAGACCCTGTTTCAAAATAAAGAATAAAAAAATAGGGCTGGGGGTGTAGCTCGGAGGTAGAATGTCCCTGAGTTCAATCCCCAGTACTGCAAAAAAAAAAAAATATATAAGGTCTAACAATACCAATAATGGTATGAATTTCACAAAGTGTGAAAAACATACAAAACTATAGCAAATAAAGGGAATGGTGATAACAACACAACCAACCACTGTAGTTGTGACAATAGGTGTAAAGGAGTTAAATTCTCCTTTTTAGTCACCGCAAGACTTTGAGATGTAGAGTACAAAAAAGAGAAAATCATAAAGAGCAAGAAAAATTAAAATAATGAACAAAGATATAACAGACAAATGTGCCAAGGTATACAGGGATTACACTCAAAACCACAACAGGCCTAACAACAACGAAGAAAACCTCAACACGCACAAACAATATACTTTCTAAGATCCAAGAGTATCGCTTGTTCTTCATTAGTAGCAAATGTTAAAGCTAAATGTTTATAAATTTTAGCAAAGATTTTATAGTAAGACACTAAGGAAACCACTTGAGGAAAACCAACTTTTCAAAGGCCACATTGTTGAACTTAATATAAATGAAACTTGGGATTATTGACAAAAGTATAAAATAAATTTAAATGAGCAAAGTGTAATAACACAGATGGAACTGGAGATCATTATGTTAAATGAAACAATCCAGGCACAGAAAGACAAGTAGCACATGAACTCTCTCACATGTGGGATTAAAAGAGTTGGTCTCATAGTCACGGGAGACATGGGAGAAAAGAGGGAAGGGAGAGATGGGGAAAAGTTGATCAACAGGTACTAAGTTGTGGTTGAATAGGAGTAAGTTGTGGTACAATAATGTACTATATAATTGAGAAAGTTGAAAGAAGGTATTTTGAATGTTTTCACCATGGAGAAATGATAGATATTCGGGGAGATAGCTATATTCAACCTGATTTAAGTATGATACAATGTTGGCATATTGAAACATCAAATGTTACCCCCTTAAATAGGTATAATTTTAATGCATCCTTAAAAAATAAATTTAATGAAAAATAATCCCAAGAGAATGGGGCTGAGCAGTGGCCTGGCTGGGAGCTCTGCAGCAGGTATGGAAGTAACCAGCTCAGCGGGGTGGAGGGCCAGAATTCTGGAGATGTTTCTCTAGAAGGATAAGATGGTGGCATATCTCATGCGACCCACAGAGGTGACTGCATGTTTGGGGCAGAATCAGAAAGACACTGAATTTGTAGAGCTAGGAAAATAAGAGTGGAATGGGAGTAGAAAACTAGTAGTACTATATGGTTGGACCAAAGCCCGTGTTCACTCCATCCTAAGAAAGAGGACACAGGATATTGCGCCTGCTCTTTCTGGGGGACTGGGCAAGGCTGGGAGGAAGGGGAACAATTGTGGTATCCCCACATTTCCTACAGGGAAGTCTACAGAGGGTTCCGAGGCAAGAAAACGAAAAAACCAGGTTGTTTTCTGCATTAGATCTAAAAGAAGTACAAATATTTACCTTGGGGAAGGAAGCATTTGAGATGGGAGGATTTGGAAGATTTTTTTTTTCTTATTTTGTAAATTACCTCATGGAATTATTTGAACTTCATGCATGCATAATCCTGAATAAAAATGCTTGTTAAAAAGATGGACAGGAAAAAAAAAAGAAAATATCAACTGTGCCAGTCAAAAAAGCAGGCTTGATTGTTTTTTGTTGTTGGTTTTGGAGGTTTTTTTTTTTTTTGCCTATATTGACTACATCCTTCTTTCTAAAATGATGTTAATTAAAAATTAGCAGGTCAGCTTCTGAAAGACATTGGAAAAAAACTTCTTATTTAGGTGTAACTGTTAAATATATTCAGACTATTAACATTCTAAAAAGTTGATCTAAAGTGACCTTTGGATTTTTGTTTTTATAATCTTAGTATGAACTCTTTTCATTATAAAATATGATATTGGAAAACATATACTTCAATAAATAATTAGCCTACCAGTGAGCTATCTTATGTGAGAAAAAGAAAATATCATACAATAAAAATGTGGGAGCTGCAGACCTCATTAATTCAGTTTTCTTTTCCGTATTCTTCCTAGGCGAAGGTGAAGTTTACCTTTGAATGCCTAAGAAGAAATGGATATTGTAAGCATCATTATAAGGATATCTCGGTCATTTCTTTAAAAGAAACTGAAGATCGAAGCGTATATTATTTACAAGATTCTTTTTAATTAAACGAATAGATGGACTTAGATGATTCATGTAACAAATGCTCGTTAAGAATCCATTTGGTCCAGGCACTCGGCTTCATATTGGGAATGCAATGCTGAAAATGTACAGTTCATGCTTTTAGGTTGACAGATGAAGGAGGAAAATGGGCAGTTGGAATTAAAAGGAAAAATAATAATTGCTGTGTTGAATAGTGAGGCAAAATGCCCCAGGATCCTGAGCGAGTGAGTACAGGCTTCTCACAGGGAATCTCCTGTGAGCTTTACCTGAGGGAAACATGAGACTTAGGTAGATGGTGGTGAGGCAAATCACTGGAAGGAACAGCAACGTGTCTACTGGAACAGACTTGTGTACTTAAGGGAGAAAAAAATGGCAGTGGCCCAGGATTGTTAGGTGAGCAACCCATCTGGAAAGAAAGGAGAGGTCTTTCAATTTTACTATATGGGTGAAGGCAATGAAATGATACTGATAACTATTATTATTAACAGCAACATTTTTCAAGTTGTTTCTAAGTGCTAGGCCTTGAGCCAAGTACTTTACATTAAAGAAAAAAAAAAAAAGTAATACTTGCAACTACTCTAACATGAGAATATTATGACAGAGTTTGCATAGAGAGTTCACACCCAGGAGGAAATCATTCAATCAGACAAAAAGATAAGTTACACATGGCTGAGACATAAAATTATTATATATAAAATACAGCAGCATGCCAAATTGGAACAATCATAAAGATATAAGATGTAGATAAAAAGTTATAGCAAAGAGATCAAAAGACAGAGAGAGGGAATGAATGAATGAGGGAGAGACAGATGACTCTTGAAAGGCAGAGTTTGGAGAAAAAGTTGGAAGTGGGGATCCTGCTCCAATAGTCCAGGCAAAAGTTAACAAAGACTAGGATCCATCATCAACAGCCTAGCAACTGGGAGAAGAGAATATTTACAAAATAAGAGGAAAAGTCCTAATCGTCCATGAGACGCCAAGATGGCTGTGCTCATCCAAGACTCGGTGAGGTTCTTGAGGACGAGCAACGGCTAGAGGCTCCCGAACTGTGACATTGTGCGGGGCTGGCCCTTCCCCTTAGCGTAGTCGGTGTTAGTCTCCGCATTGCATTCCTGGATCACGCTCCAGTTAAAGGAAAGAGGACAGTGAACTACCCCTGGTCTCCACCTTGACCCAGAACCCCAAGTTCCGAGTTTGACTTAATGAAATAAGTTCTTTTGTATTCTCTGCAACCAGAACGTCCCTGGTCTGACAGGCACACCTAGAGGGCACTCCGAGGAACACCTACCGCCCTGGCTCAAGGCCATGGTTGGTGACCCTCTCACACAGTTCAGCTGTTAGGACTTGGTGGCCGAGGAGGTAGCAGGAAAGCCTGGCTCTCCTGGAGGGCTCCTCCGGGCATCCTTCCTTCCTCCTAACCCTCTGCTCCCTCTCCCCGCAGGGCTCTACGAAACCTTCCTCACCAACGACGAACCAGAGTGCTGTGACGTCAGGCGAGAGCGGCAGGCCAAGCGCCCGCCCAGGGGCCGCGTGGAGCCCAGCGACTCCTGCCAGGGCGCCTCGCTCTCGGCGTCCTCGGCCACCAGACTGTGCAGCGGCAGGCTCAAGCTGTGTGTCCTCGTCCTCATTCTGCTTCACACAGTACTCTCGGCCTCTGCGGCTCAGAACACCACGGGCCTGAGCCTGGGGAGCATCAACACGCTGGACGAAAACTCGGCCAACGAGGAATAGAGGGAGGAACCGCCACGCGTGCGCCCCGAGCGCAGCTGGCCACCGACCAGGAGACCAGCGCCTGCTGCCCAGCTGCCCGCCGAAGAGAAACTGGGTGCTTTTACCCTCTCGTTACTTCTTGCAAGGCCTTTGAGGTCACATTTAAAAGATGGGCCTGATTCCAAACAAGGACACAACCGCAGCTTTTGACGGACTGAAAGGCTGCAGGATGACTTTCAATTTCTCACGCCATTTTATACACTGTGTTTTAATGTCTGGAGGTTTTGTTTGCTCTTTCCGGTCTGGGTTTACTTATCCGTTTCTTTTCTTTTCTTTTCTTTTTCTTTCTTTCTTTTTTTTTTTTTTTCTGCACTTGTTAATACAGGATTTCTTTTTTTGGGGGGATGGTTTCCTCAGAGGTAAACTGAGTCTTTCCACCGTAGCTCTCTTTCTCTCTACTACTGGTCATTGTGTGTTCATCAGCTAGTTCTGTCTTTCTGTCCTGTCAATTTCTATTAGAGGATGTCTGCTATGACCTCGTGGTATAGCAAAAAAACAAAAACAAAAACAAAAAACAAAAAAAAACAACAAAAAAACACAAAACAAAAAAAAAAACAGCAGCAACAACAAAAAAGAATAATAAAAAAAGAGAAAACAACAAAAATTAAAAAAAAAATCCCCTAAGTCACCTCCTCCCCAAGGGTCCTGCGCAGTCCCCAGCCCTTCTGTCCCCGCCCTGTTCTTGTGCCCTAAGCAGACAACATCCGCTTGCTTCTGTCTCTGTACCTTCCGTGACGGGTGTGCAGGCTTTCGCACAAACCCAAAAGGAGCGGAGCCGAGGGGGCCTGCAGGGTTCCTCCTGAGCTGAACCATCAGTGCGCTCTAGGATCGGACCGTCAGACGGTTAACACATTTTTATGTTGAAAAGAAAAGAAAAAGCTGTCATGAGCTGAGTTGATCCAGGGCCCATTGCAAGCGATTCAGTCTTTCGTGCTGGTCAGATGGGAAGAATCGTCGGAGGGGGAGTAGCAAAGCCTTCCTGGGGGGAGCGGGGGGCCCTTAGCCTGAGCCCAGTTCCCTTGCAGTCACCTGCGAGCACATTTAGGCCATTGGAAAGGGAAACAGAGAGACTGAGACGGAGGACGCGAATCCGGACTTCTTTTCCTACTTTATTACGGTGGAAGAGACTCTGGAAATACTCAAACACTTGCAGTATACAGAATATATACAACTGTACTCCAGTACTCCCCCAACATAGGGTTTTAAATTATTCCAGGTATAAAGTGTATGCAATCCTGCATTATCACAGAGGAACAACTTCATTTAAAAAAAAA